>BJKM01000137.1:777500-987500 GCA_015082035.1 Chaenogobius annularis
ATATGTATGTATATGTATATGTATATGTGTATATGTATATATATGTATGTGTGTGTGTGTGTGTGTGTGTGTATATATATATATATATATATATATGGATGTGTGTGTATATATATATATGTGTGTGTGTGTTTGTGCGTGCATCTATTTCTTATTCTCGTGCTATACCGTGTCAGATTTTGTTGTGCCAGATTGCCTTTCTGACACTATCCTCTCAATATATCCAGGGTAAATGGAGTTTTTTTATGGTATATTTTTCCCCAACAGAGACAAAAGGCTACAATAAGAATACAAGATGATATAAGGGGTCCATAGTGGTTTGTTACGTTTCCCTCTAGGGTTGGCTTTCAGAAGTATTTGCAAATTAAATAAACCTTGAGCCTATGCTCCGGCCTGCCATGACCTTGCCTTATCGAAATGCACAGATTTGCTGTTGGAGAAGTCAGCAGATTTAACACTTACTCGGCCAATTCATCACATTGCATTTAAAAGTCATTCTAGCTCATGGGCATCACTGATCATAACATACAAACAGCAATACAGTTCTTTTTGGTTGGGTGTTTTAAATGAGAGCAGGACAAAGGGTTATGCATAATTTAACATAAACGCCATTGGTGACAACAGGTTTCCCATCTGTTTGGGGATTCAGGCATCGCCATGCTGCCTTAGAAGACATTTAAAATGCTTTAGCAGTGAGGTATTATATATCATCAATTAGCATAATGCTACTTGAGGTGCAGGGATTTGCATTTTTACACCCCGGGGATTTAAAATAGTTGCAGCTGTGGCAAACAAGGTGACAAAGCAGTCTGCAACGAGGAGCCCTGCATCGCTTTGAAGCATGGCACCTCACTGTTAAACAAAGCTATAATTTTCAAATGCGACTCTGGAGGCTTTAATAGACCATACGCAAATTCCCAACGTCACCTCGCTTTGCAAATCATCAGGATGGCTGAACCTGCTCTTCTGCTGTCCATGGGTCCTGCCTTTATCTCATTGTGAAATGTAGTGCTGAAAATACTGGGTGTGCTGACGAGGAGAGGCGTAATCTATGCTGTTGCTCAAAATGTGAAGACAATGCATTTTTGGGACTAGTTTTCAATTTTCATGAGCTTGCAATAATTGATGCCAGAATTATATCTATAAATGTCCTTCACTTGCATTGGAATTGACCGTTATTTAACTAGGAAAGTCCCACTGGGATTTTGAATCTCTTTTTCATGGGAGTCCTGGCCCCAGAGGGGAGGAGCCTTTTGTACATGTTTTGGGTGGTAGGGGAAACTGAAGCATCTGGAAGAACCCTACGAAGACACGGGAAGAGCATACAAACTCCACACAGACATTTCCCATGCCACCTGGGAGTCAAATCCAGGAACTTCTTTCTATGAGGCGAGAGCGTTGACCACTGGGCCACTGTGACTCCCAAAAAATGATATAATGACCAATGAGGACCATGCTATGTGTACACTCTTTTTTTACTGTGTGAGAGGTGCATACAGATCCAACTGCTGTGTAGTGTTGAAGAGATGGTGGGATTAAGGTTGGAGACTTGAGATAGGAACTGGAGATCTCATTCAGGGCTTCAAATGGCTTTGAGAAAACCAATCAAACTAGCATACACTCTGCAGCGCTCTCTTTCTGTTCCTATCTCAGCTTCACACAAACGTGTTCGGGCACATACATATAGAGGAAGTTGAGTGGGAGAGGAAGGGTCAGCGGCCTATTGATCTGCTGCACGTGGCTGTGATTAAGTGGAAGGCTACACACATGCATAAACACATATAAGCAGTGAGTCTGAAAATGCCGTTTCGTGCTTAGGCAGCAGTGCTACTATTAAGGAATTACTGACTAAACTGACTCTAAAACACCTAGCTCAGAATAATGATTGATAATGTAGAGTTAGAGGCATCGTAATGGGCCTATTTGCTGCCCATTGTGGCATATATAAACAATGACAGTATGGTACTTAGTTTTAGGGGAAATGTCAACTTTCAGTTTCATTCTGTAACTACAAGCCCTTTTTAAAATGAAAGATTGCAAAGTGCAAAGAAGTCACAAACGTGGAAAGAAAACCTGGTTGACATTTTCTGCATTTATTCCATTTGTCAACCAAAAAAATTGCTTGCAAACTCCTGGGAAAGTAAAATATTAAATTCAACTTATTTTTAGTCAAATAAAAAAAAAATCTGTGGAGAAAAAATAAAATAAAAATCTCTATAGACTTTTTTACTTTATTCCCCCTAAATCGAGTCCCAAAATCTGATGCTCAACAAACGCTCAATCACAGTCTGACAGCCCATACCTCGAGACACCAGATTTACCCCTGCTTATATTTACCAAAGAAAATCTAGGGAGGATTTTAAAACTGATTTTCCAGAAGCCAAATCTACAGTCTCAGCTTTACAGAGTCAAGACAATTGTTTGAGTCATTTTAATCCAGAATTTTAGGGAAAATCTGACGGAATGATAAGGGGTTATTAAAACACCAAGAGAAATTAGCATCTACAAGCTGAAACCAGAACGCTCTAATTCCCTAAACTAAGTAAAATGTTAGTGTTTGTTACCAGTTTTAGCGTAGCTGCAATGCACGTTTATCTTTAACTGTACCCATATATATGCAGCAGAGGGTATATTAAAATGGCAACATTAATGCAAATTTGGCTGGTCTCACAAGCCATACAAGGCTATTTTTGTCCTGTCTAAAACCCCTGATAAAAGTAATAACCCATGATACAATAACTAACTAACTAACCCATGCAACTAACTTAATACCAAGGCTGAGATATATAAAAGTCAATGAGAGAAGTTCAGATGCGTAGTGATAATAATTCCTTAATAATAATCCCTCTGCTTAGTTTTGTTTTTGCTTCGTTGTAACCGGGGACATTTTGAGATACCATCAGTCTTGGACATTTGCACACAGCAAGTCTGTTTAAGAACCGACACACATACAAATACTGACACAACTACATTTACATGATTCAGTCTCCAAACACATGCATGTCTTTGAACAGTGAGTGTACTTGTCATAATGCCTTGTTCAACTTTTGAACGATTGAACTTCTTTCATGTCCCCATTTACACTATGTTTAGAGCAATTTAAAAGTTGTGTGCAAATTGATATTGTCATAGTAACATTTAACACATTTTGTCATCTTTCTGTTGGATGGTTTTGTCTGTCTTTTCAGCCCCATTCTACTTTTGCTGTCTTGTTGTGAATGAAGCATTAGAGAGTTTATGACCCTCTGCAGAGAGTGCACTCAGAGTACCCTGGCCCCACTTTGGTGAAACAGTTGTGTCATACATCTTTCATATAGAGGCTGCTATATGCTGTTTTTGTCAGGGCTGTAGTGTCACGGCGCTCGCTGCGACTCCACAGGGTGCCATTCAATAAATGAGGAGACTGCATATTTGTTTTTAATGACACTGTGCCATTGTGATTCTGTACGCGGACTCGCTCGCCTGAATGATTTAAAGAGATGAAACTGAGCCATTATGATTCATCTCGTGTTTGTTTTCCTGCGCACATCTGGATCTGGTTTCACTAATACATTTATAAAGAAATTACATTAAGCTGGTGAACTGATCATAAACATGCAGCTATAGCAACATACAATCATTCATTTGCTGTTGTCGCAGCCTTTTCGAAACCCAAATTTACACCAAATAAAACTTGTAACTTAGTTCTTGTACTTGTATCTTGATAAAAACAACTGTTTAGATTGCAGAGTGCTGTGCATTGAAATCTTAAAGCTGCACCACATAACTTTTTTGTTGGGGGATATGCTTCTCTTCATGTTTATCTCCATGGAGTTTTCTTTGCTTAGAATGTTACGTCTTAAAGTGCATCATATTAAACATATCTATTTGGCATTTATTCTATTGCTGGTGTTTGTATTGATCATAAATACCTTGAAAAACTAGCATTTGTGAGTGGTGTCTTCTCTCTACAGATCTGACCTGCAATTTTGCCAGGTGGCATCTTGTGCGTGGAGATGGATATGTTTAAATTTATGCTATACTTTCCACCAGGAGAATTCAAGCAAATGCACAGTAGTGTCTGACCTTGCATGCATGTTTAATCTGTCTTTAAATCTTTATTTTTATCTAAAGAACTCAAATGAAACCGGTAATTTTAATTGCTCTCCTACAAATTATTCATCAGTGAAGATAAAAAGACAGTTTTCATATCTCTGTAAAACACATTTATCTTTCAGATATTTATATCCCTTTTATGTCTCTGAGCATATATTTCTCTTTGTGTGTCTCCAGGAGCTGCAGTTTGAGCGTCTCACCAGGGAGCTGGAGGCGGAGCGTCAGATTGTCGCCACACAGTTGGAGCGATGCAAGCTGGGATCTGAGGCCGGCAGCATGAGCAGCATCAGGTAACAACATGCAAACGACTCTCTGTGTGCGTGCATGGCAGAGTTTGGATGTGTGTAATTACTCGCAAAACAAGTCACAGTTTTTGGGAGTTATGGCACAAATTATAATCGTGGTTCTTAATTAAAATCACAATTAATCAGCAAAAACTTCCATGCTTTCTTTATTAACCTGTATAAAAAGTATAAACCTAATATATTGTATTTGTTATTAGGTTTTGAAGGACAAAGCAAGCGCACATTTAATTCTAAACTGAAGATAGTTAATTAATTCACAATTTGAATTTAGATATATTATTGGGAGTGGGTGATACTGCCTGCATGCCCTCACTTGACTTGCATATTTGACTGCAGAAACTTTACTGATTCATGGATTGAGGTTACACAATAGATTTAGAAAAGTTGTGTTGAAAAGTTGCATTTCAGACGTGAACAAACATGCCCCAGGAGTTCACATTTGTGCCCATTTTCAAATTTGTAGACAGGCTAATTCCCATGAAGCAGCAGATTGTTAACACAAAGTTTTTGATATGTCAGAGTACACAATAGACAAACCTAAAGTGTATTCTCTAAACATTTTGGGTTGATGACTGCTGCCAGTGAAGATGCATGTGGCCCATGCTGTGAGCTGCCTGGACAGATCTGAGCCCACACTTTCAGCGCAGTTTCAGGGGCTAAAACAACAGAGTGCATTGTGAGAAAAACACACTGTTCACAAATATGCACACTCTGACAGGCAGCATGACATTTGCCAAAGGCTCGATATCACAGGCACATCAGCAGAGTACAGGGCTTGATTTGTGGGTGAGAAAACTGTTTTCCCTCAAAGCACTTCTCAAACTTGTTATTGTATTGTGTTTCTTTTGGGCATTTTCAAATTAATTTTCCAACAATTTTGAATAACACCCTGTTAAATAGAAAGTGTTTTTCTTTGAATAAGAGGGAACTTGTAATCTAAATCGGATAGAAATAAACTGTTTAGAAAATACTTGAATGATTGCTAAGCCCTTATTTTAGTGTTGAAGAGATGTCTGATTAGCCCACTGGGAATTTTATTTAAAGACAGCATATAATTATTTTGTCTGCTATCTAGTTAAAATATATGACATCCCTAGATCACTATTTTATGTTTTTGTCATTTTCATTTGCCATATTGGACTGAAACAATTTCATTAAAGAAAGTTGGGATTTCCACCTGCCCCTTAACGGTATGTTACGGTAAAGATCATCGCAAGAAAGTGCTGCAACTATGTTGACCATGTTGACGTGGAGAGCTGCCACTCACGGCAGCGAGCAATGGCAGCTTCGGAATCCTTCTTGTATCACTGTTAAAGAAAAAAACAGACAAAACTGGGGGACAAAGTAAGCATTGTTCATGTATGGGGTGAAGGGGAAACCAAGAATTTTCAGAGCGATGGGGTCTTGACTACTGGAACATAACTCCAAATACCAGATTGAGACGGTGAATGAGAAGGGAAAATAAACAGTTTTTGAAAAAAAAGTTGCATAATATATCTCCTTTAACTGTTTATGGTTTGCACTGTATAAACCACATTTAAATTCATCTTCCACCATGTTTCAGACAGACTCTCAGTAAAGTTTGTCCATAAAAAGTTAAGAATAAATTATTTACATTTTATAGATTTTGTTTTGTGAGTGAGCCTGCATCGGTAAACTGGAGTATTGGCGTCAATGTTTTGCTGCCATGTCAAAGATCCAAATTCAGTATTCCTCTGAATCCCTCAGGCAACTTATTGCATAAGTACACAAGCCTGAGGGGGCAGGGTAACAGAAGAAAAGACGTGTCTGAACTTTTTCTGTTTCATACGCTCTGCTCCAGCCGAGTTTCAGATGCTTTTCCAGGTTGAAGAGGGTTCCTTCAAAATCATTACTTTTCAAACGCCAACTGGTTTCAAGAAATTCCCAAGCTCCAGTTTTGAGCATGTGAAAATTTTGTCATGATTGGAATAATAAATACTGTATGCTATTCACTACTCGCTTATAAGAATTATTGTTGAGGCTACGTTTTAAAGTATGCAGCGGAAAATAATATTTGCCAGTAGTAGCAGTAGGAACCCTAATATTAGTATATTAGTATTGTGAATGAAATTTGCTCTGACAAAGATGAACTGTGTAATAATGTGTAGCGTACTTAAGTAATATGATTTTTGCAGGTACATTACTTTTTTTAATTGTTGTTTTTTGCCGTACGTTACGTTCTCTGAAAAATGATTACTACTCATCTTTCTAAGCTGTCGCCTCCTCTTGACATCATGATTGGTTTAGCTTATTAGCTCCTTGTCAGAGCATCGAACAAATTTCCACCCCAAACATAATTCACATCTTTTATTCGTGAGTTTGGACACATAGTCAATACTTGCAAATGAAACAGCTTGGAACTCAAAGCACTCAGACACATCTTGATACAGTCATGTTCGTAATGATTTTGAAATATATTTTATTTCCAGTAATGTTTTCTCAAATAATGGGCGGGTAAGTCTGCATGGATTTTGTTTTTGCTCAATATATTCTTAACAAAACACAATTTACCACGTCACATCCTCTGCAAAGTCAGATGCCCAGCTATGTATTCACAGATTTATTATTTAAATACTGAGTAACTGAGTGAAAAAAACTGCAAAAATGTATGTTGACATTTGTTTTATTGAATATTTTCCAAGGATAAATATAATTTATTTGAATTATTATTTATATGACCTGTCAACACTTAGTAATAGTACTGCTCAAAGTCATACAAACAAGCTTTGCCAATTTGAAAGATTTTTCCCCAATGCTGATAAATTAATACCATTTGTATTTTTATTTTGAAGATGTCTCAATGTTACATCACATAAAATTTAGTTAATAATACTGTCACATCCTGCCATATTGTTGATAGATCCCTCAAAGTTAGTCACCTTTATTTACAATATTTAATTCAAACTTGTCTTCCGTTATGACTGTCTGTAGATGTTGTGATTTACATGGTGTTCTCCTGTTGTATAGATCTGTATGTGAGTGATCAAATCAGTTAGAGAATATTCAGTGAGACAGTGTTAACCTTTCCCATAGTCTCAAACATCAGCGCTCATTTCCCTCTCCTTCATCAGTCCCTGACAGATAGCAGCTAAATATAGAGGAGTGGTGGCTATGACTGCAAATGTGTTGTCATAATACAAGAGAAATTAAAGGAGCATTCTAGTAATGAGGAAAATGTAGCCTTTAGCGGTAGTATTTAGTAGGATCTGCAAATAAACTATATCAACTATAAGTTTGAAATGGAAAAGCAACCAAAAACAGTGCTTTACTTGTGGTGCAGCGGATAAGAGCGTTGCACATGTGTGGTTGCTGTCACTGCTGCGTCGTGGCGTTGAGGCCAGTCCTTGACATTTGTTGACTGTCCCTCTCTCCTCCTTTCACGCTACGACAAAGAAAATGCAACCAAAACACAACAAAATAAAACGTTATTTTTAAAACGCTTTGCACACCCTCACACACACACACACACACACACACACAGTCACACTTTAAAATAAGTTACGCAGGGCTGAGTACAGATGCACACGTTGAGGAAACATCAACAGAGGAGCAATCTGCACCAGAAGCCACAGGATGCCGACATAAGTAGGTAGTAGAGAACATAATTTTACTTCTGTCCCAGTTTTGTATTACTAGATGAACATAAAGACATAAAGACCCTTATTATGTCGTGACAGTTTCTCTATCAGTAACTACCAACTTTTACTCTTTATACATGGATGTTCTAGAATAGATTAGATATAGCCAACCATTACAGTGCATCACAAAATCTGCCTCTACCACAGTGCTCAGGATTGTCCCACCTACAACTCTTTATTTATGCTATTTCTCCTCACAGGCAGCGGTATCTCCTCTCCAGTGGTTTAGTATTACACATACTAGCTGGAGCCAGGGCTGTTTTTCTGTGTGTATTCTGGGTAGCCATTGCATGTCTTCTGGTGTTTTCCGCTCGATAAAGCAATTCTGGCGTCTACCTAGTCTCCTCCTCAGAGCCGAGGACCCTAAAAATGGCCAACCATGGCGCCAAAACCCAGGTCCTAACTGCCTAACATCTGTTCACACTGAGAGCTGTTGGCATGCGACACAACTATTTGCAGGAAGGAAGGCAACACCCACTTGTGTTCCCCCTGACTGGCGTGCCGAGCCTAATTTATCATCTTTCTAACATTAGTGGTAAGTGGCAGTCTGTTGGAAACGTTTTGCTCCTGCTGTCTTCTTTGCCTGACTGGCGGCGTGGCTCAAACCGTATCCACTTTACAGCCGACAGTACAACACTACATTTAGGATCGATATATAAATTTCAGCAAAAATGTCTAAAGAATCTTTGTAACTAATAATCACATCTGGGTGTGCTGAGACTCATACTGATTACACACAAGTGTAATAGCAGATGCCTGCCTTTCTGCTTTCTGGGTTTGGGACAGGTACAAAGATTTTTGATGGGTTGACATATTTTTTGAAGGTTCACGATGTAACTTTTCTGGTGACGCGTTCTCTACCTGCTTGTCTCCATGGCGATGCTATTATTTTGCCTCGAATGTTCTATAGTATTGCATTAAATGACAGAAAAAGATTAATTCCATACTATGGAACATTCAGAAAAAGCACTAACTTCTCCATGGAGACCAGAATGTAGCAGACCCTCTATCAGAAATGAAGTGCATTTTTACCTAAGTCCTTTATTATGCATTAAGAGACGCCAAGAGAGTTTCTCCACTGTGCAATAAAATAAACTTATATCTTATCCTATTTTTAGTATATTACGCTTAGCTACTTAACTTTTGTACAGTCAGTGGTTGTTTTTAATGTTCTTGTTCGGCCCCATATTATCTGACCCGGTGGTTTTCTATTGAATTGGGTGGTGAATTGTTAACAAGCTTCTTTTAAACTTAACTTAGTCTTCACTGTTAAAAACATGTCAAGATAGATAAATGTATAATTCCTTGACTTATTCTGTCGTTAAAAGTCTCATGGACACCATCTGCCTCGCTGTGTCCTTGCTATGCATTCTGGGACACATTACGGGAGCATTAAAGCATGGCCCGTGAACGTTGGAGGAAATAATGTGAAGTTGGCTATTGAGCTAATCGTGTCTTGCAGCAATAGATTACAAAGGCCATACCGTAAGAGGTTCCACATGAGTTTATGGAGGCACCAGCTCAATGTAATTATAATGATGTTGCATTCAACAGGAAACAAATAAACATACGGTTTGCTGTAGGCTTTTAATATTTCTTCATATAAAGCTTTTGAAGGTAGCAAGGCTTAAGATGTTGAGGCTCTCTTTGGGGGTGACAGGGATGGAAAGGATTAGAAAGGAGTACATCAGAGGTACAGCTCGTGTTAGATGTTTTGGAGATAGGGTCGGAGAGAGACTGGCTCTGTCGGACAGGAGTGATATTAAATATACTAGATAAAAAAGTTTTGCGGGGGCCAAGGAGAGGCCAAAGAGGAGATTTATGGATGCACTGAATGACAACATTAAAGGCCAAATAGTGTATTTATATTAGCTTCATAACATAATGTAATACTAATCGAACCAGCTACTTTTCAATGTGCCAGCAGAGGCATATTGTCCTCTGCTGACTTTGTGAACTAAAACACATACGTATTTCAAGTTGAGGCTAAGATGTTCAAGAAGGTATTATGCTTAATATCTAGGACTTCAAGTAAGTATGGTGCATGAAAACAGAATGCATTTAAGCAAACAAGCCATCTCCCGTGTTGGTATGCAGATGACACCAGAGGCAGAGCAAATGCGACCTCTAAATGAGTGTTTTTGTGCTTAATGGAAGTCTTAGTGTTTAGTATGAGGAGATAAGCGTATCAATGCTGCAGGCGGCTCTAACACAGGAGAGGGTGAAGGAGCGAGGGAACAAGGAGCGAGTGAGAGAAAAGCCTAATAAATAGCTTTCATTACCCAGTGGCAGCAGCAGAATAGAATCATTGATTTATTATTTTTATTTTTTAGTGCTGTCTATCTCAACGTTATTTTCCTACATTATTCCATAATGGTGGACTCCTACCTATTCTGATTTCATGCATCAGTTTCTTTTGTATCTTTGTCATGGTAAAAGTAATTCATATGACTAAAAAATAAATAAATAAATAAATAAATAAATAAATAAATAAATAAATAAATAAATAAATAAATAAATAAATAAATAAATAAATAAATAAATAAATAAATAGGTAAGGCACTTTGTAAATTGCGTAGGTTAAATTTGTTTCTTTTATAAATATAGTTATGCTAAAAAATAATGATATACACCATGCATTTTTTTTCTCAATGTGTGGATTGGGACATATATATTTTTATATATATATATTAGGATGGAATCCAATATGTTGTCCTACACAGGTGTAAGAACGGGGTGACGGCCTGGAATGGATGCATGGTTTTTAACAGTGCTTTGAGTATCCATTGAGTGAGTAGACCTTTTTACTGAATGGCAACTTTAATGTTCATAGTTTTTATTCTGCTTTATTTCATTCACATCCTGTTAAGCTATTGGTGAATATGAAGAAAAATTTATGTTGAATAGTTAAAGGTTAGGGTTTTTTGTGATTGTAATATGAATGTTGTGCAGAAAACTAAGTTGTCCTTTCCAGTCTTTCCAAACTTAGCTAAATTCCAGGCTAATTTGACACATTCCAATGCAGTGCACAAAAAAGTGGCAGGAGAGGCGACAAGGGAGGAGTGAGGATAGAGGTGTAAAGTTCATGTTCTTAGGCAGCAACAGCTTTCTGATTGTGTTGTTCAGACTTCACATCTGCCCTGAGACCCTTCGGGCAGGTCAGGGAGAGGTAAAGCTCCCCTGTCCTAAACTCTTAAGTATCTGAGTGTGTGTCTGTAAAAGAAATAAGATTGTAGGGAGAAAACAAAAGCGATGAATCTACGCACATACACAACCCTAATGTGCGCTGGTGTCTGGTCCCAGAGCCGTATAGTGCTATTTATTCTAATCAAGCTGTGACATTTAGCTTCCCAGCAGCGGGAACCAGCTCACTCACAGTGTAACATTCACAGTCATAGCCACACACTTCCTAACCCCGGGCCTGTACTGTTCTCTGGGGCAAACACACTTACCAGACTATAAAGTTGTCTTACCCTGAGGAGCAGCCATTCGCTCACACCACTCATATTGGCTTATTTTTCACACACAGCAATTGATCATAGAAAAAAATATTTCAAGCCCGTAGACCTATTGAGTGTCAGAAAGCATGCATTTTTGTTATTTAACTTGAATTGTTTTGGTTAACACTGTGTAGTGAGGCTATATTTGCAATGTCTATGTGTGAAGATAATTGGTGATGCGAATATGGCCCCTAGTTATTTGTTTGTTACCCTAAGCCAATACATATTTTGATTAATCGATAAGTTGTTTAAGGCTTTTTTACTCATGTTGACCGAGCTGGAGCTGCAAAGATGCCGCTTAAGAAAATATTTGTAGAGTTTATTTCTAGCAGTTGTATTTATTTATTTTAATTTTAAAACAACACACTGCACTGTCTCAGTCATAAAACTTCTCTTTTCTCAGCACATGGCAGGTTTGGAGTCTTTGTATAGTTCAGATTAATTGATTATTAAATTACTTGATGATTATTTCAATAATGTATTTGTTGTGTTTAATTCATTAACTTGTTTTAGTCCTAGTTGCTGGTGCAATAGCTATTCAAAAACTGCATTTTCTACATGCTATTAATATTTACCTCTCTAAACTTATTATCGTTTGCTTTTGCGTTGTTTTTCTATATCAATGTAAATTATGTGTGCTAGAATAGCCACCTTTTCTACTGCTGTTAATCAAAGGTTTAATACTAAGCTTTGCAGATCATCTTTTCTACATAGAATTGTTCTTGCCCAATCAAATCTATTATGTCATGTAAATGTGTAATTATTTACATGCCTTTTTGTTATAGAGTGATAAAATTTTACACAAGGAGTCTTCCCATTCAAGATTTTTTCAATTTTTTCCTGTCTACGAGTGCCCACTGTTAAAATACTATCCAATTACCTTCCTTTATCTCAGTGCACCCCACCCTCGTCTGCTGCATCGGGTGATAATAGAGGGATCCATCACGCCATTAGCTGCAGGCGTTTTTATAAGCTCAGCAAAATGCGGCATAGAAGGGGGAAATTATAGGGCGCTGCATTAAACCTTAAAATACGCCCTGTGTGTTTGGGCTTGTGTGTACGTGTGAATGATGATGGTACCCCGAGTCATGCTCCACTCTAATGACTGATGATGCATCTCTAAAAGGAAAGGAGAAAAATAGTGGCGGGTTTACACATCTCTCACACTGCTGTCGGACCCACTGTCTTATCTTTCTGTCTCCTTCGCTGTGTGTTGTTTCATCACCCTCACCATCCATCTGCCCTTGCTGCCAAATTATGTACTGGCTTTTCAATTTTTTTACAATTTGAAATGATTTTGTGTGTCAATCAGATGGCAGCATATTTTCAAAATATTTGTTTGGGAATCCTGCCTCCGTTTCATAACTTTTAATAGCTTTTCAGCAGCATGAAGTAAGTGCGGGCTTGCTGAGGTAGTGTGGTATCACCTGTGTAGACAATAATCTGTTGTAAATTGAAATAAAATGGGATAACTACAACATATTTTGATATATTATGTAGTTAAGTATAATAATTGAGAAGTAGCTGATAATCAAAAGATTGATTGATCCATGAGCCTATGGATCTGAATCATTTAGTTATACTAATACATAGTTTTCCATTATAAAGTATTGTGGAATTTCTGCTTAATAAAATTACAGAAGATAAATATTGACGAGGAAACATCCTAAAATAGGTCATTGTTGGATGGTGTTCCTCTCTCCTGTGGTGCAGGAAGCCCCTGTTTGTTCCTGTAGGAGTCAGCAGCTGGTAACTCTGAAGGAGAGCGGGGCCTGTAGGGCCCACATCACTGTCTGTGTGTGAGTGTGTGTGTGTGTGTGTGTGTGTGTGTGCGTGTGCATGAGCAGCATGTGTATTTGTGTGTCCTGTGGCTGAGGGGAATCTACGGTGTTTGGTTCATTAAACATGCAAATGCATGCTTATCTTCCCCCAGCACCAGATAGTGGTGAGAATAGATAAGAACCAACCAAACCCTGGCAGAGGAGAAGAGGGGAAATGGACAGAGCATTGAAGAGAGCAGGAGGAAAACAGTCAGACTAAAATGTATAGGAACAGAGCAGAGGAGGTGGAGGGAGACAGGTGAAAAATTGGCCCATTCAATTGCAGCACAAGTTAATGTGTCTCTGGAGGTAATATAATGGGCCACCTGATGGCCATTTAAACACACTCTTATCTGTTCAGTGTTTTTGACATCAGTAGCCATAATGGTCCCTCGTGATAGTATTATCTAGTGGTTTTATTTTTGACATTCATGTATCTCAGACACTAGAGTAGAAAAGCATTAAAAACAGGCACTTTTATTTTACCGGGTTTTGGTGAAATTGTGGTCAACAGCGAAATGCTTGACTTGTTGCAAATGTCTATCTTTGTCGACTTATGTCAAGTTTGGACTTGGCATTTGCATTTGCAATTATTCAGGTCAGTTTTTCTTTTAGAGAAAGGTACCAATTAAATAGGAATTAATGTAAATGTATTTGTTTACCATACATTTTTAATGTTATGTATTCAGTTGACCACAACATTTTTACAGACTTTTATAGTTCTTAAGTGGTGTGTGTTTGTATTTTTTAGTATATTTTGAATCACTGCCTGTTTTATTCAGTTTGAACATGTGTGTGTTGACATTGTAATCAATGGTAAATGAAAGGTTTTCGTTTAATACAGTCAAATAATCAAATCTTAAAAGACTCCAAGTACAATATTTACTTCTTACTTACTTCTTGCTGATGAGATGCTTTAAACACCAAAGCAAATAGTTATTCAAATTCATACTTGAAACATGGCAAATGAAACATGGCAGGGTTAATGCTTCCTTTACATTGTCACCTTTTTGTTCTGTTAAACTTAACCAACCATTTCCCTGCCCAATCACTGAATACATTTAAATCCATTACACCCGTTCACAGAGATGTCCTAGACTTTGAAGGGCCGGGCGCAGGCGTGTGTGAGGGATCATGGGAGGAAAAATGAGATGAGGGAATACCACTGAAAACTGAACAAAAAAGATGGAAGACAAGAAAAATATATCCAGGAGATGAATAACTCATGTTAACGTATGCCTCTGAGACATGCTTAAAGAATGTATAAGGGTCAAACCAAGGCAGATTTGTCCTACCAGAAGTGAGATACTTCAAAGTTTTTATTCTAGGCTAATATGGTACTTATGACTGATGGGGCTTTATGTGTGTTTGCATACATTTGTCATTGTATAAGACCATAAAAGCCGCAGAAAGATGTGTGACAATCTTGGTCCTCTTGAGACATTGTACCTCGCAGCCACAGGAATCAGTGCCTGCAGCAGTTTGTGGAGAAGTTTATAGACCCGTGAATACAAGCTTACGTGGGCGATAGATTTTTCTTTGTCTGGAGGTCTGTCATCTGACTTGTTTAAACATTCTATTTAGATGCCAAGCAAAAATGCATACATTCTTATTCAAATACTAAGCAGAACTTTATTTGGTATTCTAATTGACCAAAAAATATAATAAGATAAATTACTTTAAGGTAAAGGTATGGGTCCAATGCCGATTGTTTAGAATCCAAAGAAACCGATATGTAGGGTTGAATTAGACTATTCTCCAAAAATGATATGATTTGAATTTACTACAAACTCACCACAAACAACATAACAGAACATTGTAGTTATGTTGTGTGGAGTGTCGTATTCACACTAAAATGTTCAGCAGGTTTTAAAAAGTGCAAATATCCAATTTTAACACATTGTCACATCTAGATAAGTTCTGTTCCTGAATATTTAAATTCTTATATACAGGTCAATATTGTCATAATTTTCATTAGTTTTAAGCAGTCAAGTATTGACAAGTATTTGTAAAATTTGATGAAATCTCATTCAAAACAAAGCTGAACTTTCGAGAGTAACTATATATTGCTTAGGGGCGTGTGATAAATTTGGCTTGTTGTTTCTTGGTATAATTGACAGTAGCCTGTAGTGACAGGCTATGACTCCAGCTTTGAGGGTTGCACTGCTGGTAGTCTCCCACATGGGAACTTACCTCTAGAGAAGAGGAACAATGGGAGACGTTTTGAATTTGAAGCTGATGGGGTATAGAATATATTACAGTTATTAGATCATTTAAAGCAGAACTAAGTAACTCTGGCAATAGAGCTCCCCCTGCAGCTCCTTTATGAAAATACACACTTTTTAAAACTTTTTTTCCCTTTCTTTATCATAATTAAGACAGTATAATCACATACAAAAACATTTCACATTGCCAAATATTTAAAAAAGAGCCATGGTAGATGTCGGCAAATGCAAGGCTGGTTTTCCCAGAAACAGTAGGGGGCAACGACAGACCCTTCAAACGCCCAATTGTATTTAGTTTTGCTTCAAAAAAAATATATATAGGCGTACTGTCAAAAGTTAAGCTAGTAGAAGTATTTTGGAGATCATTATCAATATATGTAAGGTTTTGTTGTTTCTTTTAAAAGTCACTGTAGATTAGAAAAGAACAGGCTCCCATATCATCCAGGACTGAATTTATTATTATTTGATCGCACATTTCTTTGACTTGAGCAGTTTAAATAACTATTATTTTTGTAATCGATTAGTCTAGCGATTATTCTGTCGATTAACCGATTAGTTATTTAGAACGCGACGGGCCAGTGAATGAGATTTTTACTATATATATATTTAGATTTTTAATGTTAATGTTTTTATTTTTTGTTGAAGAACACGACCAGAGAGCAGACACAAAATAAAAGCAGCAGACATCCAACAAATAAATAAAAAATAAAATCATGGCCTAGAGAACCCTATAAGAAAATATCACATTTAGTCCAAAGTCTGTCAAATTGTCCAATTTCAAATTAACTCCAAATGTAATTTTTGCCATACTACGAATGTTCATTATAATGTTAGTCCAGTCCTTGATTGTCCATTTTGCATTTTGTGTCATTCGTTTTTTTGTGAGGGCTTTTTTGTTGCTGCCAGAATGATGCTCCAGAGATAACTGCTGGTTGTGTCCATGGCAGGAGTCCTGAGGCTCAAATACATATTTCTGAAATCCATTGGGATGGTGATGTCATAAATTGTCTGTAAGGCTTTATTGATCTCAGTCCAATATTTGTGAACAACATGACAAACCCAAAACATGTGATAGTGGTTTGCCTCCTGGCTGCCACAGCCTCTCCAACACTCTGCATTTCCCTGTGTGTAATGGGCACTTTGACATGGGGTTATAAAGAAACGAGACACACTTTTCCAACTGAATTTCCACTAAATATGTGGTTTTGTGGTTTTCCATTGAGATGTACATACGCTTTCCCACTCTTCATCATCTAGAACAAACTGGCCCTCTCTTTCCCATTTACCCTTAATGTAATCAGTAGAGTGAGTGCCCAGATTGTTAATACATTTGTACAATGTAGATATGAATCCCTTATTTGTAAATACCTTAAAAAGTCCTGTTTCTCTAAGCCAAAGGATTCTTTCAACTCATCAAAGCTCTTCAAATGATTCTCCTTCACAATCTAGTAAAAGACCTATACCTTTTGTTGTCCAAACTTTAAATTGTGAGTCTGTGCTGCTAGCTGTGAAATTTTGATCATAAGCCAACAAACTTGTGATTTTAATATCTTTGTTTAGTTTGTATGTTTTGATCAGCTCCCTCCATGTTGCAAGAACAGACTAACAGACCAAGGGTTCTCCACCGCCCCAAATGACTCAACAGTCCGTCATCCGCCAGTAGGGCCTGCACAGGAACCCCTGGCACAACACCAATCTCAATATTCTTCCATTGAGCTTCATATTCTGGATCACACCAGCACAGTAAGGCTCTCATCTGAGCTTAAACAAAGTCATTTTTCAGGGTTTTTTCCTTGCCATATACATTTTGAGATTGCTTTATTCCACTCATCAAACAGCCGGATGGGGATGGAAACCAGAAGAGTCTGGAACAGATAGAGAAACCTGGGCAAAACATGAATTTTCATAGTTTCAATTTTTTGACTGAGACTTAAGTACGGGATAAGATTACATTTTTCAAGATCTTTTTTAATTGTCTTAAAAAGAGGGACATAATTTTTCTTCATAATTTTTGTTATGGAGTACCACACCTAAATTTCTCAGAGGTTCCATTTGCCATTTAAATGGGTAAGTCTTTTTGTCAGAGGGGGATTCCAGTAAGAGAGACTTTCAGTCCTGATTTTTCATTTGTATCCAGACATTGGACCAACTTCTTGAAGAAAATGCATCACATTAGGTACATTTCTGGTTTAGTTAAATACAATAGAACATCGTCTGCATAGCAGGAAATTTTATGTTCCCTCCCATCAATTGTAACACCATGAATTGTTTTTGATTGTCTAATAAATTTGGCCAATGGTTCCAAATACAAAGCAAACAGGAGGGGAGACCCACCTTTCCAGAGCCAGTGGATCTTTCAGATGACCATTGATTCTAATTCTCGATGTGGGACAATCTTAAAGAGCCCCAATATTTATTATTATTAGATCATCGATTTGTTTATTACTTTAAATAATTATGGCCAGCTAACAGAATCAAAAGCTTTTTCAGTGTCCACACTTATTATTACTGCTCTGCCTTGTTGCCTCTGTATATGGTATAATTGAGCTGAAGATACGATTGTCCACATTCAGAATAGAAATTGGTCTGTATGAGGCACATTCCAGTTGGTCCTTCCTCTCTTTAGGTATTAAGGATATGATGGCTTCTTTCCAAGTTGGAGGAGTCTGAGTTTTTTTAAGTGCCCAGTTAAAACTTGCCAAAAGAAAAGGAGTTAGTGTGTCTTTTAAAGCTTTATACTATACTATATACATTTAAAAGAATGAAAAGTTTTCCATTAATATTCCCTTTAACCAATACATATCTGCCTTCTTTATCATTACATTCAAAACTCTGTTCAAAAACTATCGTTTGAGATCAACATTGCAACTCCTCTCTTTATGATGAATAATAGGATTTTCTTTAACAGAATTTCATTAGTTTTGATGTTTAGTGTCTTTCAAATGTGTCTCTTATGAATACAATATATAATGTCTATTCTTTCTTTTTTCATTTTTGTTAAAATTTGTATTAGGTTGATTGGGTTCAGTACGCCATTCACGTTGAAGGATGCCACTTGTAACACTTCTGATGCCATTGGGTTGATTGAATTGATCCTACCGTTGATAACTTTATATATATATATATATATATATATATATATATATATATATATATATATATATATATATATATATATATATATATATATATATTTATGAATCTCTCTTGTCAAAAACAACAAACATACACAAGAACCATAGGAACACAGAACAAACTGAAAAGGTAAAAAAAGAAAACAAAAGGGTTCATGTCGTAAAAGGGAGGGAAGTCCAATCATAATGAAGGGTCTCCCCCCAAAAAAAATCCCCAGGCACTCCTGACACCAATCCTCGTAAAGAACTTTATATATAAGATCCCTGGCTCACCACGTCCCCATGCTGCACTCTGCATATATTTTCAATTTCCCACAAATCCAATTTCCCACATTTGGCACATCGATGAGTGGAGTAGATGTATTTAGTCACAGAGTTTATGTACAAAAGCAGAAAGCCAACCTGGGGCATAAAGTCTGATGTTAAAAACAAAAAAAATCAGTCTCTTCAAATTAACAGAAATGTATCACCATGTGACCACAACCCGAACTCACATACCCTACGCTAGTGGCTCCATCCTCTGTACTGTTAATTTCTCTGTGTTTTGCATCTTCCTTAAGAGTACCTCTGAATCTCCTGGTGTTCTGGTGTTTTTTACCTTCAAAAGTTACCAGAAGAGTCGCGGGGAAAGAAAATCCATGTCTCAGTTTTATTTTCTTGAGCTCCTCACAGATGTGGTGGAACTTTTGCCGTTGTTTGCAAACCTCGTATGGAATATCTGCAGCAAAGAAGAGATGCCTGCCTTTGTACTGGAGGTCTCCTTCAACCCTTGCAGCCTTCAAGATGCCTTCCTTCACACGATCGTTAAGAAACGTCATAATTAGGCCTCGTGGTTTATTAGCTGCTGATCTTGGTTTGTCCAGGCGATGTGCTCTTTTGATTCTGATGTTGGGGGACCACAACTCCTTAGCTAACAAGGAGTTGTTGTGGCAAAAAAAACACCAGACCTGATGTCATCATGCAAAACGAGCCTAAATCGATCAGGGGAGCCCTGGTAGTGCTGCTCAAAGACTGGCTCCTCTCTGGTGTGATCTAACCCCAGGGGTCCAGGATGGGCCTCTTTGCATATGCCGCCTGCCGCTAGGGCATTGTCTTTAACAGAAACCAGACCGCCAAAGTCTGAATGCAATCAACAAAAACCCACCCTGTTTCTGTACTTAGCATCTGGCCCATTGAACCAATTTATTATTCGAGTATGTACAGTCATGTGATTTGTTCAACCTGTATTGTATAAAAAGACACGGGATCCCTTTGTGTGGGCCGAAGTCCTGGAAGGGAGAGACAACTTGTATCAGGGACAGATGAAATTCAGAATTTACACCAATTGAACCACTCACTTTGAGACAATACAACTCTGTCCGGTCGTTTTATTTCATTTCTTGATAACTATTACTTAAGTTTTCCACACATAGCCTTCAGGTTTATGGGACGCACAGGTCCTCAGGTTAGGACGACAGGATCTGAACTCCAAATCCAGGAGCTTATTTTTCATGTTATTCTTCTCCGACTCCAGTGTTGTCACCCTGGCCCGCAGTGCCTACATCTCAGCCCTTACTGTCTGCAGATCATGCGCATTGTCTGAAACACGCTGCTCTAGTTCCTCCATGCGTGCTCTGGTTACTCCCTCTGCTTTGAGTTTAGTGGCCACTGTATCAGATATGGCGGGAACTATGGTAGTTGGCATCTCGGCTCCAAGAGACTCTGCACCTCGGACATCCTGAGCCACAACCGATGACCAACCACATTCTCTCCCCTTTCCGATGCAAAGAAGTCGCAAGAGTCTCCATCTGGGTCGGCTGGTCCCTGCGTCTCTGGCGGGGAGGGAGTGCGGCTCTCAGATTTGCTAGCCAGGTTAGCCTCTTTAGCCTCGTTAGCTTGTGATGCGGGCTATTTTCCAATGGAGCCATGGGCCATCAGCTTTGGTTGTTTTGTTCCCGGGGTGCTACTGGGCTTGTGTCTTCCTTGGTTACTCATCTCTCGTCGTTGTTCTTTTGGATTAGTTGGGTCAAACGAGGATTTAAAAAGTTTTGCAGCAGTGGTGTGATGTGCGTTCACTCAGTGCATCACCATGACCTGAGCTTTTTACTGTATTTTACCCAGATAAACTTGGACATAATCAATTTTCAGACGAAAGGGTGTTTTCATTAAAAACATACATTTTTGTGTTGATTTCTGCTCTGTCTGAGTAATAAAACCTCTTCTCTCAGCTCATGGTATGTTTTGGAGTGTATAGACCAGTATAGACCAGTTAACAATTATTCCATTACTTAATTAGTTGACAATTATTTCCATAATCGATTAACATGTTGCAGCTCTACACCAAATATTGTCAAGTCAACTTGATTAATAATTATTTGATTAATTGTCACAACCCTTACGCAAAAGTGGGTCATAATGGTCAGAGGTCAAACTCTGTTTTACCTAAAATACTGCCCTGGTCTGTTTATTTTCAGATTACATGAAGTACAAAAAAAAGTCTAATTAGTAATAGCAGCATTTTTCCAATTCAAGGGATGTTTCAGTCTAATGTGTAGGTGTATATACTGTATTTTCCTTCAAAGCACTGTTTACTTTTTACAAACTATTAGTGAGTTTTAGCTTTACTTCAGAAAAACCCCCACACTAATTATCCAGTAATTGTGCACTGACAGATAGTTGTAATGTACACTAATCATTCAAAACATTATGATACGTGACTTAAGATACGTGACAGACAAATGAATGAGATTGTCTTTCCTCACTGGGAAGAATATACTGGCCAGCCAGTGAGTAAACATGTTGTTCTCAAATTTGGCTGGCATAAGGATTTGAGCAACCATGATGCAGATTTTTTGAATAAATAAAAAGTAATCTAAAACATGTCATAGTTGATTTAGTTGGTTAAGGGCATGCAGGAGTGATACATGTATGTTTTGGTGCCTTTTTAATCCAATATGTCTGGTGATAAATAGTGATTTGACCAAGCAGCTCCGATAACACATCGCTTAATTAAAATCTGCTATAATTGATACATAACACCATCTATCAATCATCCCTTGACCGTATAAGTATCATCCATATAGCAACATGTTTAATGCATAAATGCTTCATGAATCGGCTTATAACCCATACACCTAGTATGCAACAGAACATGCATTTGCACAACAAAGAATCAACCGCCCTTATGGAAAACATTATAATGTTAATTATATGATGCCCGTGTAAGCGGTGGGCATTAGTATACATTACATGGATTTATTTGCATTTTGAGACCAAAGTTGGCACAAGCATGACTGCTAAGAGTATGGTAATTTTCAATTGTTTGTTATTGGATGTGTTTATTTAGAGAAGGATGTTTTCCCCAGAAGGTACTTTTTATTAAAAGACCAAAGGCAAACATAACAGCTAAAGGCAGTATGTTTTATGTGCAAATGTCTCTGTGGCTGAAAAGTAAACAAAGCTATATTGTACCTGGTCTTTGGGCCTGTGGTGGCATGCTCACTAGACTCACTTTCCATCAAATTCAGTTGTGCTGCTTGACTTTGCCTTCTTGTACACGAAACATACTTCTTGTTTTTGAATGCTGACAGTAAGGTTATGATCAGTGTTTTCTTTTTAGTTGTTGTCTCTTAATTTGCTCTTTATTTATTTCATAGAGAATATTTATGTCAGTATTTATTGTGTTGTTATTTTTAGGGCTGTTGTTATTCGGTTGTTTAGTTAACCAATTAACCAGGCAATGGTGCCATAGTCGACCAAAATTTGTGTTAGTCACTAATTATTCTATTCAAATTTGTATCCACAACAGCAGAAAAGAGAAGGTATGTAGTGCATTAGCTGGAGTTTTAGAAGTGACTAATGAGTTTAATCTGATTTTTCACATATACAGTAATTACACTATAAATTAGTACTTTTCTGAATGCTTAATTGTGATTGCATTTGTGTGAGCTGTTTGGGTTAGATACAGCATTAAGGCAAATCATAGAGATCGACCAAGAATTGATTTTGCCAACCAAGGCTTTCTTTAGTCAGCTACAGCCCTACGTTTATTTTGAACACTAATGTTTATCTTATCTTCAAAATTACGAAAACTGTTTACGTTACCTGTCTTATTGCTGTATTAAGATAACAATTGACTTACTTGCCCCGGGTCACCCTTGAAAAAGAGGTCTTGATCTCAATGGGCTCTTACCTGGTTAAATAAATAATTAGCAATACACAACTTTGTCTGTTATAAAACTAAACGATCACACTGACCTTTTTGTAGCTCAGAAGTGGAACATTTTGCCCACTAACATGAGGTCATCTTGCTCTGATTAGACATACTGCTCACTGAGCTTAATTTATCTCATAATTTGTGTCTCTGTGTAATAGTCAGTGCCGCACCCTTTGAGTAATCTCACCTGAATCATGAATATTGACAGTATGGACCATTATCCCAATCACACACTCGAACAGTGACAGTTCATGTGTGGTGTTAGATTACAATGTGGATGCATGGAGCCAGAGAGTATTGGTAATTAGTCTCACGGGGGCTTCTAATAGAGAAGGGGGCTAACCTTTCCCTCTGCTCCTCCGTATATGTACAGCACATGCACTAATACATCCCTCCATTGGGCTGGGAGTACTGGCTGGGTGACTCCCTCTAAATCACTGCTAGATTATTCTCTGGGGATGACTGATTTACCCTGTCACCGGCGCCTGCCCCCAAAGCCCCGAGCTGTCCCATTCACCATGACATCACACCATTGGCCTTGAGTGTGTCCGTGTGCTCGGGGTTCCCTCTGCCCCTCAGGCTGTCAGCTTGTCATTTTCAGTCTAGATTTAAATGTCACCTATGGTTACCTGGTGGGGGGTGTTCATCGCTTCTGCCAATCATGAAAGACAACCTGACTAAACAAGCAGAGAACCCACAGCTTCAGGATAGGTATTTTCATAATGTATAAATAAAATAATGTTTTTATGGACAATATGACAATGCTGGATTTTCTGAACAACTAACTAAAGCGAAGATTTTCCACAAAATCCGATTAAAGAGGCACTTTGTCACTTTGATAAAAGGTGCGCTACCTGCTTTTCTCCTTGGAGATATTCATATTTTTCCGGGATTATTCAACAGTATGACTTTTATTCAATCACAGGTGGTTTAATTGCTGAGTAGCAACTTTAAATCATGCATTATTTATTGCGTGTACTCCACAGATCTGACCTGTAACTTGTCTTAATGTGGATCCCGGCAAAGCTAAATATTTTATCGCACTCATTTAACTTAACTATTATTTTATCCTGATGTTCTTGCATTGTCTTGCCTGTCGACTATGTGGATATTTGTATTTTTTCGTCATTAATGTCTGCGAAACAATTGCCCCCTGGGGATAGAATAAAGTCTTGAAATTGATATCCATGGAGACGAGCAGGTACCGGACCCATCACTAGAATTACATAGTGCACCTTTAAATATAGCTGGAAAATAGTCTAAATGAAGTCACTCAGTAAAAAGTTAACATCAAAGTATCTATTTCTTGATATTATTTGAGAGTAAAACTTTATTTTAAACCCTGTCAATGCTTCTGGCAACTCTTTTATCTCTAGTTCAGTAACATGCAGCAATCGGGCTGAGCAGAGCCTTGTACCATGAGTACAAATATTAGACAGCCCTGTCTGAGAACATAATAAAATAGGGCACGCAAAGTCAGGCCAACCGTCCCCGGTGAATTATGCATGGAGGTATTCTGTCATTATCTGTGCACCGCAAAACGCCATGGTCCACCTATCATAATAACTCTAATAGCTCAGTGATTTAGACTCACACAGCAGATGTTCCTGGGCTGAAATAGAGCACAGAGCAGGTGCCAGTCCCTGGATATCCACGTTTAGATTCATGTACAAACACAACTGTGATACACTGCAGAGGAAATTAAAGTCCAACCTTATAGTCTAGTGGAAGTTTTGGTGTTAAAATGACTGGTTACCAATGTTTTTCCTATCCAGGGATAAGCTAAGGGCATACTTAACGAAATGCAGAAGAATTACGACTACAGAGTGTTTATTTGATTTGATTTGTTGTACTAATAAATATGCATTTCATTTGGCATTGCTCTAAACAATTGTCAGCACGCATGAGGTAAGGGTAATTTAGATAATATATTGAATGTTTTTTTTAAATATCTGCAAAATTTAGGTATTGATTATATATCACTTGTAGTAAAAAATGCTGCAAAAAAAGTTTTGTTGTAAACTTTCAAGGGTATAAGGTCATATTCCTGCACTTTTGTGATTCATTTTACAGACATTTCACATTTGTCTGATAATTAAACCTCAACTAATACGTTTAAAGAAGTGTTTCAACACATTTCTGTTGGATAGAAAAATTATCATCTGAATAATAAAAAGATAGAGATAGAGTTATTCATTTTTGTCAATATCGCCCACCACTCTGAGTATGGCCCGGGGATCAAAACGATTTTAATCCATTAACCTACACCATTAAACGTTAATATTAGTTGTTTATTTATTTCCACTGGCAAATTGTTTCAGAGACTATAGTGTAAATCTTGGGACATCGAGGCTGCTGTGGAGTGCTGCATATCTCTGTTGGGGTTATCAAACAAAGGCATATTGTTTTCTACGTTTACTTATAGTCGTAGAGGTTTTGTTGCTGCCGTCAGTAGTCAGGCATTAGAAGGCATTTTTGTGAATTCTAGACTAGACGATTCTCTTCCATCCATGTTGAAATGTCATTTAGCTGTCAGAACCACAAAAGTCTGTCCTCAGCCTCGGTGCGTGAACAATGGATTTGCTTGTGAATAGATTAATGTGCATGGTTACCCCCACACACTCGCACAATACTCGCATATACATCTGAGGGGAGACAGACCATACACAAGTCGGCATAAGCAAAAATAAAATTTTCCTTTTCGCTTTCAATGTTTTGACTTTTGTTATTGTTTGAAGATGTTATTGTCGGTTGATTCTTTTTATACATATTGTCATTTTGCCTTGTTCATGCACATATGCACAAAGGCACAAAGCTTTCTTCTCGGTTTTGATTGACAGATTATCACTACGATGTTGCACTTTGAAGCTGACAATGACGAAGTGCTGGTGTAAGGACAGCAAACAGTGGGTTGACATGTATCCTTGTAACAGTTTCAAGATTAGCTGTATCCCACAAATCGTGCCACATTGGTATGCAGTTTCCAACACTGCATTATACTTCTATGTTAAATCAACACTTCTATTTAGTAGTTTGCTCGGACTCCTGGGAATATTTTGTGATTTTCTTGATGTTGATTGCATTCTCAATTCAATTCAATTCTCAATTCTCAGTCCATTTAGCCAATATATACTCTATGGATTTAAAAGAAAGTGAAAGGTACACATTTTATTGCCAATTATATAAGGTCTAGTTCAAGTTTTTGGCCTTAGTTTTCTTTAATGGCCACCTTTGGCAGAGAGAGGTAATTCAAGCATCGCGCTTGGCTATAATAGGGTGAAGAACAATGATATCTGTACTGCACTTAAAATTTGGCAGTGAATGAAACCTATAAAAATTACTTTAAACAAGCCTCACTCTGGGCTCTCTCTCTCGCTTTGGCATAATGGCTACCGGCTTATTTATATTTTAAGGGGAAACGGACATTTTATAACCCATTTAAAGCTAATTACTCACAATATATCTGGATGAGAAAAAGGCGGTATTGCAGGCTGGACATGAGCTTTTAAACATTTATGGTTTAGCTGGGGCAGTTTGGCATGTGTTTTTGCTCTGAGCTGTGGGGAAAAGCTGTCCGTCAGCCTCACAGTTGACAGTGGTTCAAAATGGGAAGTTGTGAATGTGAGTGCGTTACATGGATCCTGCTGCCGTGGGCGCTCATTCATTTCATCCATTTGTCCTTGAGCGAGACACAGGATTGCTCTTAGCCCACAGCGTGTGTCAGCTGACCTTGACATCTGTCCTTTCAAGCCCCACGGGCGACGATAAATGAGATCAATAAGCAGCGCTGCAACATGGTCATTTGTTACAGCTCCAATTGTGGATTATCATGCAATAAAACATAACCTAATCTAACAATATTGTCATTCCAAGTGCATTGTTGTTTGACAGGCTGCTGGCTGGGCTCTCTAGAATACATGTAACCAGAGTAGACAAAACACAGTTTAACAACAGTACTATTGTGGCCTCAAGCAAGCACTGCATTTTATGTTTCAATTGCAGGATTCTGTTCAAAGTTCTAAGCACTGCCAGTGTACATTCAAATTTGAGAAAAGACTGAAAAATGAACTGCTAAACTAATAAAAGAGACACATGCATTTCAGGGGGCTTTTTGTAGCGCTCTAAACAACCGGGTTAACAAATGTATGCATAATAAGACGGGATATTTTGTTTTTTGCAGAGGAAATTATGGTCCTTGAATAATTGCAATCATTGAGATTTACTAATTGCAACCACTGAAGTTGCTTTTCAATTTGATTGCAATTGATATTTCAGTCCAAGTCTACTTCAGTTAAAAATGACATCTATACCAGTTTTATACATGAAGTCATGTTAAGGAATGAGTGAGTTATCCCCCCTTCATATTAAAAAAGAAATACATTTGATTGATATTGCATATTTTGTAAAGAAATATAATATACAAACAAATTAAAATAACTTTCAATATTAATTTCCTGAACATAAGAAATACATCATTTTAAAGTTTGCCATTAAACACACAAAAAGTTTGTACTCCACATGTTTTGGTGACAGAGGCTCTCAATTAGAAAGACCCAAGCATGCCATTGCTGGTTAGAAAATACTATCACTGTACCTGATTGCTAAGCCCAATGTGAAATATATTACTTTGTGCCTACTTGAAAAGAACTTGCATAAGAGCAACAAATGTCATGGGTTTAGACTTTCATTCTTGTCTATTTTTACTCCACAAAGAATAACAGTTGTCCACCATATTTGTCATTTTTCCAGTTGGTGGGTTTGACGGAAACCACCCAGTTTGAGTTGTGGTGCGAGAGAGGCTTTCCTTTGTTGTTTATAGCAGGTGTCTGTGTCCAAAAAGCTTAAATGGGAGGCCGACAGGCGCGTGCATGCGTGTTTGCTTGTGTAGCATCTGAACATCCACGCTGACAGGCTTATCAAGTCGAAGCAAAGTGTTTCTAAAGTGCTACTATCTGTGAAGGGAGGCATCTGGAGGATTGGAGCTGAACCGTGCGTGGCAGTGGGTAACTCTGTCAGCCTAATGCTCTTAACACAGCCGGCTAATGATTCATGAAGTATGGTACTGCACGAATTTCTCCCTTTATAGCTACACTGCAGTTCGTATTTATGTCCTAAACTTATCAGCAGCACAAGCACAAGCACAAGCACAAGCACAAGCAGTACACTCTGTATTATTGCTCTCGGGGATGTAAGCGCAGTTGTTTCATGTATAGGAGGTACTTAGCAACTTTTTTTCTATTGGAAACTGTCTGTGTCTAGAAATGTTGGGCTCTTTACTATGCTTACAGTAGACTCTTTAAAAGTGTGTGAACAAAAACATGATAAAGTCCTGAATGTAGGCAAAAGGGAAGTGGTGGAGGATGATGTTATTTCAATGGAAGAACTGGGATAAACTACAGAATATCACAAAGTATGAAAACTACATGATTTCAGAGGCTGGTTTAATTTGACGGGAGATTATGAATGACAAATCCTGATTTTTACGTTTTACTGGACAAAATACCCCCAGAAATGTTGAGCCCACAATAGTTTTTCATTTTATCTATAGCTTTATTACATACTTACATACCACAAATTATACTTTCGTGAAGTTCATATAATTATTTTTTTTTGTCATAAAAAAGCAGACTAATTTACATTTCTACCCTGGAAATGTTAAATGCTTTCTTATTTTTTGCTAAAAGAGACTTAAATCCCTTAGTATTTAGGTCTGAAGTTAGTTTATAAGTGAAACTCTATATTGGTCTACTTCATTATCCTCTAGTCGTCTCCGTTTTTTACTCATTCATTTTATTTCTTTATACAGTAAAAAACCAATGACAATACGTCTCTTTTTCATGGGTACCCTGTTAAAACACAACACACAACGCAAAAACCCTCCACAGGGAGGGAGCAAAGTTTTTCAAAGCCTTTTTTCCTGTCTCTGTGTTGATATGATGGGATTGTAAAATAAAAATGTCCTGAGACCTCAAGCGGTGAATACCTGATCTAATGTGCAATAAACTTGATGAATAATCAGGCAAAATGCCAACTAGAGCCTTATACACAAACAAAAGGCAGTGCTTTTTCTCTTCTTGCATCCAATGATTGCCATTCTAGTTTAGAATATAAATCACAGTGGAATGCATAAATATAATATCGCCATAATCTAGAACTGAAAAATGTTTAGCCTGGATTAAATGGTTTTTACAATTTAGACAGAGGGTATAGAGACAGAGAAAAAAATGTTGCGGAGATACCGATATAAGACATCAGACTTGCCATTGTGTCCAATAACCGTTTTTTTTATGTCGGTAAAAATTGTCATAGCAATAATAGAACTGATATATCGCTCATCCCTAGTACTAATACTTATATATGTTTGAAGAATTCATATCTGTGGGTGATATTGACAAAAATGAATATCTATATCTATATATAGATATTTTTGGGAGATTATTACTTTGTCAATATTATGGCCTTGCATCAAAAATGTGCTTGTTCATGTTCCTGTTCACGGTAACTTTAACCATGTGCAAACTAAAGTGTAGAAATCTTACTTTTTCACGCCTGCTAGTCTCTTTATTTTAAACATTTTGTATTTTGTACATTTCCAAAACAAAAACTGTAAAATGATGGACTTTTTATGCGTCTCCGACCAGTGTTCATTGTCTCTCCTGTCTGCTCATATATGCCCAGTTGCCATTGACAGCGGGCAGTAGTTTTAAAGTGTCTCTTAAAGCACTCATAGTGTGACTGCGGTCTGTGAGGAGCTTGCACTGCATGCAAGAGGGTGCAATGCTGTGGAATAATGCAGTACTTTTCCCAGTCCCTCAGCCGTGACATTGTGGGTCTTTTCGTCACTCCTTCTCCAAGTCCACTTCCCTGGAAACTCTGACAGAGACACACTGATACCTCTGACACCGTTTGCATCATCAGACAGATTTACAACTATCTTAAGTTTTACCACAAAAGGATTGGGCAGTCAGTCTAGCGGATAGTTCCCTAACCGTGGTGCAAGACGCAAAGAAGATTGCTATACGTTGAAGTTTTGATTTTCAAGCATATTTGAAGGATACTGATGAAGAGATTAACAAAAAGCAATATGTTTATTGCCTTGGCAAACTTAAATTAAAACTTAAGTTTGCCAAACTTAAATTAAGCCAAGTTTGTTGCTGTACTCATGCATCATATTCTCCTGATATTAGCACAGTTTCCATCTCACAAACCTCCTTTTGGTTTGACTTTGGCCTACATGAATCAAGGTCACTCCTCCTACATTGGACGTTTATTTAAAATGGCCTCCGAGTGAGAACTTCAACTGGTTCAAACAATTTGTCTTAAAATTGCATGTTGTTATATTTCAGATTTTTTGGGCTAATTTAATGTCCTCTTTAAAAACGTTCAATTTTCTCCTTCTCAAGGCCTGCTGTGTACTAAACCTAATCTCAGCATCTTTCCACCTAGTTTAGAATATACATTTGGCAGCTACAGTATATCTTTGTGTTTTTGTCTTAATTTATGTTGCAAACAATGCCGACTGGCTAATGGACTTTTATGACAGGATTATTGTAACATTAAAACATTTGGAAACGTCCGCAACATTAACGTTGATCAAAATACTACATGATCGTATTTCTTCTCAGGTAAAGTCAGATTTCTCATTAGTCCTGCTCTGTTGCATAGCTGTGATTTTGTGCTGCATATTAAAGGCCTTTAAATAAAACAGAATCAGAGGAAGCGGCATCTGGAGGGAAAGATAAACAAAAGTCATGCCTAAATGTCAAGCGTCTCCAAGTTTATTCTGCAGATGAGCATATTTGATTTGTAAGGAAGTAGCATCTGTTCTGGTGTTTTCTTTGGATTTCTTATGGCTCTGGGTATTTTTCTCTCACCATAAATTGGGTTGGCACTGACGGTAGAACACCTGTAATGTGGCTTACAATAAATATGCGGTATGAATTCCCTTTGCAATTGGTTGTCTATCTAAAAGTTTGTATTGTTTTGGTTATGTGCCCGTTATTAGTTCAAGTTTCAGTAGCCCAAACTTGGACGGGATTTTGGTTTCGATGGTGCTGACTTGTATTCATCTCTATTCAGGGGTCAGGATTTTGAGACTGGACTTGAAACACTAAAGAATAGAATTGGACTAAAATATCTGCTTGTGAATTGAACTTTTATGCAATTTAATATGAAAGTAAAACTGGTGTCGCATTTTATTAGATGTTAAGGTTTCACTCGCAATCCTTAGAGGCACCCTGAGTAAATATTAACATGAAAAGTTTCCTTTTACCATCACAATTGCATTTATTTACAAAATAATCAATTCATTTTGTCCTTCCTTCTGAAAATTGCACCATATCTCAACACGTCCTCGGTCTTGACCTGTTTTTTGTGATTCAGACGGTAACTTCCGCTCCAGTTTGTAATGACAATCATTTCAACTTCACTTTGGTGATTCAGACTTGAATTTGAAAGACCTTGATCGTGACTGGAGAAAAAAACCACAGCGTCGTCTATTAAGTGTTATACTCTTTTCAGACATCACTCATAGCTGCAGTACAAAATAAATTTTAAAAATCCTTCAACACTGACTCTTTAGAAACCAGCAAAATAGATTTATTCACTCTGATACATTATGACTATTTAGAACGGCCTCATCTCTGGTTTCCATTACACGCAGTCAAGCATACAAAAGGACAGCTAAACATATGTAAATGTATTCTCCAATTCACAGATACTTCAGCTAGAGTGTACATAAAATAACCCTTCAAGGCATTTTAGACACTAATGGTTCAATAGTAACAAGATGCACATGCACAGGCCCTGACAGACATTCAATTAAGAAGTTTGTGGAATAACAAGCAGACTAAATAGCATAACCCCAGACAGCCTGTTAATGGTTTAAATCAAGGCTAATCAGTCCAAATATATAACAGCTAGTGTGCCTGTCTGCATTGATCGCACACGGCTCAATACTCACCACGCATTTCTCAGTCGCTTTTCTGTAGTTTTTCCTTTATTTTTAACCACCTGTCGATAATGTGTCAATTGGAAGTGAGCATGGCACCGGTGGGCATAAATCAACAATTCTTTGGAGTAACAACTTTGGATTTTAAGATATTGTAAGTTAGTAATGTTAGTTTTAAATGCACTCATAGTTGAAATATTTCGAAGACATCATTAACCTTATGTGAGTCCATCTTTGCACTTGTGAATGAATGTGAATGAGTTTGTCTGTGTTTGTCACTTCCCATAGAGTAAAGGACATAAAGGTTCAGGATCAATGACAAATTATGGAAACGCATGGTTATAATATATGTTCTAACATTGTTCCTATTGACTTTCTTTTGCAGTTCTTCAGATGAACAGTACCGCTGGAACGCACAAGGTAATTTTATACATATTTGTCTTACCATAAAACTGTTAAAAACTCATTACATCTGAAAAGTGCAACTCGATTTGTAATTAGATTTGCTATATACGTTTAAAAGTAGGATTTTGCTCAGAGTGCACATTTTAAACAACTCCAGGAGCATTGATATTTTTGAGAGACTGAAATATGAACTTATAAACTAATAAAAAAATCGCATGGATTCTAAATTACAATTACAACCAGATTTTTCCATAAAAAGGATGTCACAATATAACATTTTGGTTATATACATTTTGGTTCATTACAATATAATAATTATTCACTACTGACACTTACATACTAATACATTACTGTTCCAATTTTACAGAGCAGTAATGTATTAATGGAAATTACATGCTAAATCACATGACATTCACCCATTGGCGACCAAATCATGGACGATCACGACCCAGACAGACAGAATAGCAGATGATCGTCTCTATGCATTCCTTAACTTTAAACTATGACAAAATAACGTGATACTATCATGAAATAACGGGATAGTATCATGTTAAAACGTGAAACTAAAGAAAAAATTTACATAATATAATAAAACATTTAAATAAAAGTACATTGGATTTAAGCAGCTTATTTAGGCAGCTCTACGCTTCCATACAATAGTATGTGGCTTTATGAAATCAAACTGAATGCAAAAGGAACGTTTTTATGATAGAAACAGGCACATAAAAAGCACAATTCATTTAGGTTCACATTTTTGGAGTACATATTGAATTGGAATAACTTAATTTGGTTCTAAAATAGTCACGATTATTAGCTTTCAGTTCTCACAATTATATTGTGACCTGAATAATCACAATTATTGAATGACCAATTGTGACGCTCGACACTTGAATTATTTTTTGACAAATAAATATTTGCTCCTTTTGGTTTAAAAATCTGTCTGCAAAACTTTTCATAACATCTTGGTAAATTATCCTTTAGCAAAGGGTGTATTTAGTTTGTGTTTGGATTGACAGGCTGGAAAAATTGTTTCAGATTTTTTTTTTGATGATGTGTCTACCATTGCACCTGCTTTTGATCCTGTGCATTCATCTGTAATAGACAAATTCAGAAAGAAAGAAAACAAATCTGAGAAACAGCACAAATATTTGTCCTAATTCACATGTTGTTGTGTTTGCTGTCTTTCTGACCATCTTTCCTTCCCTCCACAGCAGATGGGCAGAAGGATATCGAGGATGAGCTGACCACGGGCCTTGAGCTGGTGGATTCTTGCATTCGTTCCCTACAAGAATCTGGCATTCTGGACAGTGCAGATCGTAAGTACAACACAACCATCTTCATTTGCACACAATTAAAGCAGATTTTGACTTTGTTAGTGGTAATTGGGACAAGAAACATGCATTGGATATTGGATTTTCTAAATTAGATTGCTGTTTTTCATTTTTCCTTAATGTGATGGTTTTGTTGGTCAGTGAAATATAATATGTTCACAGTTAACAGTAAAACCTCTATGTTTTACTGAAATTGGAATAAGTTTGAGCAGAATTATGAAAACACCCCACTTTGCACCAAATACCACATGGATCTTGGACAGTTTATGTCAAGACAAGCTGCCAATATTAGGATTAGTTGTACAATAAAGTGCCAGTGCTTTATTCCTAGAGTCCATTTAAAGTGATTTGCAGCTCTTTGTGGCGGAGTGTTGCGATACTTCAAGTAAATCAAAGGCGTGAGTGGCATACAGGCTGTTTGTATGGGTACTTGCTAAATGCGCCTGGCATTTTCATTGCAGGTCACTGGTGTGGAAGACTGCATTCCTATTTTCACTTATTGTCTGCTGACCTTTTTGATAGTTGATATTGCTTTAATGGATGGCATTTCAGAGGTGGCCATGCACATATCGCTCTGCTCAACGTGACACAAGTTTTTATTAAGCACAATTAGGTTTAGCTGTGTACTTCATATTTTAATCTCTTTAACATAATAGAAATAAATACTCCATATACAAGTGCATATCCTCTAAGGTTTGCTGTTTTACAAATGATCTTCTAAATTGTTGTGATTTTCATTTCAATGAGGCACAATCATCCAAACACAAAATGCATATATCGTAAACAGCCTTCACAACTGGAATATTTTCAAATTGAAAGTTTCACAACAGACCTATTGACCCACTTAGACACAACCTTTACAGCAATGTCTAGCCAATGTAGAGTCTCTTTTTACTCATTTAAAGTTCAATTTAAAACTTACACAGTATCAACAATAACAGGTCAAGCCATTTATTCAGGTCTTCAATTTGAATTAAAGATTTTCTCCTTGCCTTATAATGTATTGGATTGAGCGTTTATAATCAAAGTCTAACACATTTTTGTTTTCTGAACAGCTAAACTAATTATTAAGGTGATTTTGTGTTCCCTTAGTGTCAACATTATGTGACGTCTAGCATTGGCTGTTCTCATATGCGTAGACACATTTCTACATACTTGATGACTTTCCTGTCACAGACAGACTCTGGTGTTACATCATACGCTGAGACTGATACCGTTTAGCCTGGACTGTGCAACAAACACTACAATTGACGATGAAATTGGGAGCCCACTGAGTGTGTAACTGAAAGTGCTGATTAATAATTCATAAAAAGCAAGCAAGGAAGAGAAAGATGAGTCTTTTGTGAGGGCGAGAAGCAGAGGAGTGGATCCTGGTTCACAGCATTAAGACTCATAAATTGAAAAGGATTCTGGGAGAGTGTGGGGGATATTGAGATATGGAGATGAATAATAAGGAGCATTTGTTACATAGGATTTTTGAAGTTGCTAACACACCGATGAGCTCTGGTTTAGGCATTTTCCATATGTTTAAGGATGAGGATTTTAAAGTTAGACATAGTGGCCGTGGTTTGCTGCTCCTCTGCTGCCATCTGCAAAAACAGGAATATTCTGTATTCAGTAAGGGAAAGAGGGTAAAAGTGGCAACTTTATCAAATATTTATGCACCGCCAAGAGCACAGGTCATAGACCTAACTGCCCTTCAATAAAAGTAAATCGTGCAAACACCCACTCCCACACATCTGTCCAATATAACTGCACATTCACTCAGCTGCGTGCTGCATATAGTGGAATGTATTACACCCAAAAGTCCTTTCCAGACTTCACGATGTAGTTACGTTTTTACAAATTGAGTAAAACTTAAAAGCTTATGTGTGCATACTAAGTTGTATCAAATCAACTGTATTATTATATATTAATCATCTTCCTGAATAAAGTGCGAAATAATAAAGACATTACAGCCACAACATCAACTTTTTGGAGACAGTACTTTATTTGTCAGTTGTTCAGTTCATTACATCTTTTATCTGCCCAAACTCTGCCAACCAATCCATCCTCTGACTCTCCATCTCCCTCCTATACTCTCCATATTCCTCTGCTCCTCTTTCGTTCTGCTAATAAATTATGTATGCCATCTCCAACTCACAGAGTGCTGCACTGCTGCACTATCTGCTCTAAATTGCTGCTCTCTCTCTCCCATTTTCCTCTCAATCGTTCCCTCGTCTTCTCTCACTGTTAATCTGTCCTCCTTTCTGCTCGCGCCAACTTACTCTTTTGTGTCTTTTTTTTTTAACGTACTCTTTCAAATATTGACAAACTAAACTCATCGCTCGTCTCTCTCCCTCTTTTGCCTGTCCGCCCCCAACTCTTTCTGCTATAGGACCAGCTCTTCTTTCCCAGAGTTCCTTGCAGCTCAACTCCACCCCGGAGGCTTCGCTCCAGTACTCTGCCAGCTACCATAGCAACCAGACCCTCGCCCTCAGTGACAACATCTCCTCCGCAGCAGCTCTTCAGCGCAGCGGGCAGGTCGGGGGAGCCGTTCACAGCTACAACCAGGTAAGAACCCATCAATACGTGTACGAGTGATGGAGAACGCTGGTAAAATAATACTGGGCAAAGATGGGTAGCGTCAATAAAACTTGAATGGCTATCAATCTTTGGAGTGCTTAAGAAGACTGTTTTTGCAATACCTGTTTCCTTTCCCACAAGCTTGAGCAAATACTTTTAGACATAGTTTTTTTTTTTTAAACTAAATGAGATTAGCACTGACTTCCCCATATACATACATACATAAACTTTGGTATTCCAGTCTATAAAGTCAGTCACATTGCCAAATTTGAGACTTAAGTTGTGCAATGTTGTTGTTTCTTGTTCCTTTCTTGTTTTATCTTTTATATTACAACAAATAGTACAACATATATGCTAAATGCAGAGGCAAAACATTTATCTGGGACTAAATCTTTCACTGTACTTACTTTATTTCATTGCCCTTGGTATCAATTAGACTTTGGTGTCTGCATTTAAGGGGCGTTTGCATTTATGGCCAGACAAATGCTTATGTTTGTATGGCCATAAAACATAAGCATGTTATGTTTGTCTAACCTGTAGTTTGTGCATATCAAGCAGTAAAAATGAACCAAGTGTCTTTGCAATCACTTTTTATCCTGCCGCTTCTGCCTTCACATATAGTCCATTCTCTGACACCTACTTAACATACTTGAAAAGCAAAAGATATGAAGATCAGAATGCAGGAAATCCTATGTATGAAAGTCATTTGTAGTTTCATATTTCTGCTGTTGTCTGTGTTGCCCTCTACTCCTCCCTCTCTTCCTCCTCTGTCCCATCCTCTCTCCTCATCATCTCTGTCTGTGCATGAGTGTGTGTGTGTGTATGTGTATGTGTGTGTGTGTGTGTGTGTGTGTGTGTGTGTATGCCTGGCGCTGATGTTTTTGGCTTGTCACTGTAATGGGGCCAGCGTTGTCAGCAGCAGGGCTCGTTGTTCATGAAAAGACACAGGCCACTGGTGCTGATAGCCAGGTGCACACCGCATACATGGACAATTCATGTTATTTTTGGCATTCATTATAAGGGCTTTAAGTGTTGCAATTAAAAACATGAAATTATTTAGATAAACAAACTATGGTTCAGTGTAGTTAAAGGAACCGTAGGATTTTGATTGACCTATCTGTGTCCCAGATACAAGGTTGAAAACAATGGATTTTACTCATAACAATTTTAATGTTGATTTATTCTTAATTACAAAAACATTGGACATGATGACCAAGTTGTTTATGTGGTAATTTGGTGTTTTGGTTCTCATGATGATTATTTTGATCAGAAAGCTGAATGAGCTTCACATAATTCTCTCTGATTTCGGTTGGTTAAAACCTAAAAGGCCTCGCTATAATAATAATAATAATAATAATAATAATAATAATAATAATAATAATAATAATAATAATAATAATAAAAAAACAATCGAAAGATACTCATTTGTTTGTTGGATAGTAATAAGATCACATGGTGATATTGAAGAATATATTATTATGCCTCAAAAATTACAATCTATTACATAAAAAGATTTTATTTGTATCAATTCGGTATACAGTAGTGAGCATTATCCTTTGTATCAAAATAAAGTTTGAGATTTTCGTATTGTGATGACACAATTGATTGTTTATATGGTAGGACTGAGAATTTCCAATCCCTGGGTTTTAATTTCATGTATATGCAACATTTTGTATTATTTATATTTTTTTCCTTTTAAAAGATTATATATACATGTTGCTAATCTCAAAGAATCCTACCAATGGCTAGAGCGGGTCTGAAGGACAGCACAGAGGCACTCATCATGGCTGCACAGGAAGCCCTGAGCACCGAGAGATAGAGGCCCAGATTACCACACCAGACAAGACCCAAGGTGTAGGCTGTGCAAAGAGGCCCCTGAGACAATCTAGCACATAACTGCAGGGTGCCAGATGCTGGCAGGGAAAGCATACATGGAGCGTCATAACCAAGTGGCTGGCACAGTGTATAGGAACATCTGTGTGTATGGACTGGAACCCCAAGGTCAAATTGGGAAACACCTCAAAGGTGGTAGAGAATGACAAGCCAAGATCCTGGGGACTTCCAGATACAGACTGACAGAATGGTAATGGAAACCAACCAGACATTGTGGTGGTGGATAAACAGCAGAGGAAAGCCGTTGTGGTTGACTTGGGATACCAAGTGATGGCAATGTCAGGAAAAAGAAGTGCTCAGAGAAGAGCTGGAGAAGAGGAAAGTGGTGCCCGTGGTCATCGGAGCACTCGGGCAGTGACCCCCAAACTGGAGGAGTGGCTATAACGGATCCCTGGAAAACATCTGACATCTCAGTCCAGAAAAGTGCAGTGCAGGAACAGCAAAGATACTGCGCAGAACCCTCAAGCCCCAAGCCTCTGGTAGAGGACCGAGCTTAGAAAAAGGGACAAACCACCCGCGGACGGTGAGAGGGATTTTTTAAATGTTAATATATATATATATATATATATATTATATTATATATTATATATATATATATTATATTTATATATTATTATATATAATAGTATGTATATATAGTAAGTATGTTGTGTATATGTGTGTGTGTGTGTGGTGTGTGGTGTAGTGTGTTATATATATATATATAATATATAAATTATTTTTTATTGCATACATATTTTCATGGTCGCAAATTTTTATTTTTAGAAACCCATAAATATTGTGCAGCCTAAACAATGATTAGCAAGTAACGAGTTTGAAGATACTTGAGAAAGTGGCATCAGCATGTGTAAATCTGTCCATGGTTCAACTCCTGGGGGGTATTTATAACCCCGAGAGGACCTGCTTTAATAATGCATGAATACATGGCACCTCAAACATCTCAGTTTTTTACTGGAGGGACACGCAGCTCCATTCTGTGACACTGACTGGGACAGAAAAAGCTCTCTGACCCATACACTGTGTCAGGAGTTAAATTGGCCAACAATTCATCTACGCTCATCATTTATTTAGCTGTTGAATAGTGCGTCCATCTATCCATCCTTTTACATCTTCACTACTTCCCTTCATGACCCTTTATGTCCATTTATGTTTCACTTTGTATCTTGATGACTCTCGCACAGCTGCAGTGTTCAATGCATAAAGCATTAAAAGGCTTCTCAGACTTTTTTGTGCCTCGAGTCTCATTTCTTGGCTTCATAACCTACTAAACCAACACAGTGGGGCCTCTTTAAAGGGATTTTATGGTGCAGACTATTATGAAAAGAGCCTTGACTGTTTTAATGTTGTACTTTCTAATAACCCTTGTCACCATGCACTAAAACAAGATGATTGTATTGTGTGATGTTTGTTTACCGTGGGCAGAATTAAACTTAACAATACAATTAGGGAATCTTTTAAAGTTAACTAGATCTTTACATTTAAGTAAATGCAAATCATGCCACAACACAATTACTTTTGCAAAGAAATAATAATAATAGTAATGATTTTTTATGATTTTCATGAATATATAAATAATCTATTGTAGACTGGCTTTACTTCGTTCATGCACTTTGTTTATTTTTATTTTTTTAAATGGTATACTTCATACATCATGTACATATGTAGACTATACTAAATACACATCACACATTGTTTATTTTTCATGAAGATAGGATTTCACTTTTTCAGAATATTTGTGTAAGTCTTTTCAATAAGCCTCTGCGGTAACATGCAACATCTAACATCATAAATCATCTTTATTTCAAACAATTAATTCTAATAATAAAACATGAAACAGGCACATTTTTTACTGAGAATGTTGACTCAAAGTTGACAGTTTCAGTGTGAACTCTGTTAGTCAATCACCTTTTGTCAGCTTCAACATGAGGCTAAATGTGTCTTGATGATCCGCTGGCATATGCTCTCTTCCTTGTCTCCGGAGACTAGATTATATTAGGATTGAGCTGCAAGTGATGGGTTGAAGGCACAGTTTGTAACAGTTATTTTGCCTCACAAACTGGCACATTTTCCTTCCGTAAGAACTCTCTGCATATTTCAGTATAATAAATGAGCGCAGATTTGCATTTCTTTCTACTTATCTATTTTTAATCTTGCCTCAAATTAAAACAACTCAAGACTGATGGTTTGTACTCATGGCACAAAAGAGAAGATTATTTTAAAAACCTTAAATCAATATGAGCGATCAATGTGCCAATGGTGTCTTTTGAAATTTGGGCCAATTTTTTTTTACAATTTCACTATAAAAGTATTTTAACTGTGATGGTTCAAGTGGTGGTAGTTTTCAAACATTACCGGTGGAGTAGGTTGTGAACAAGGCTTACAGTAAAAGATTTGGATACAACCAGTAGAGCTCCAGGGCTCAATGATCTGCCTTTGGTTTTCTGTTGGGATTTCATTACATGTTTGCCTGATTTCATCCATGACTCCTCCAAGTCTTGACTCAAACCATTGTGCGAAACAACTTTGAAGTCCCTTACTTTATATTCTCTCTTGTCCTATTTCTTGCTTCTAATGCTGCCTCTCTCCCTCTCTCTCTGCCTTCAGGTGACGTCGAGTCGTGCAGCCCAACAGCAACAATCACAATCTGGGGCAGGGTCAGGTAAGAACGCTACCATTTTTGTATTTTAATGTTTGTCTTTAATTCATCTGAGACTGACTGGCAGGCGTTTGGATTTGAGTAAACTGTTGACTCTTTACTAGAGTTCCTTTTGGATATTTTTGTTCTTTCCTAAGATTATATCACACAATTTTCTACCCTCAAATTGTTAAGCCCTGTCTGCATCAGGAATCTTGTATTAATTGTTCTAGTGTTATGACCTTCTTTGCTATAACATAGCTCTGCTCTGTCAAAATAATAGGCCAATTAGCACTTCTATGTGAGTTTTGTTTTGTTGTTTGGCTCTTCATAAATCAACCGGTTGTCCCTATATGTTACTATTGCAGTGTGCATCAACTAAAGCACAATCATTGGATTTCCCAATACAAACAATGATGTTAAAACATGTGACCCAAAAACATTTTATTGTAGTATTGTAGTATTTACCCACCGTAACATTTGGGGTCGTGTAGATTTGTATTGTATTGTATCAGGTGTGATATAACTAATTGTTTGTAAAAAATAATGGCAAGGGAAGGCAAGTTTATTTGTTGAGCCCCCAGCGCATTGATGGATGGGTCAAATGCAGATGAAAAATTGCCCTACGGGGGAATCTTAACCTTTGGGTCTATGGGTGATGGAATGAAAGGATGAAAGTGTATAATATAATAACAAAGAAATAATGATGTTTTGGTGTGGTTCAGGTATTTATTACTCCAGCTCGACTCTGCCTGCCCAGCGTGTCAGCTCCCCTCTCACAGGGGGGGGGTCAGGGTCCGGTTCCCCGAGTAAGCTCCAACGCCTGGGATCATCTTCAGACACGCAAGGCTACTCGACCACTCAGCGCCTGCCCTCCTCCCCCAACAAGCAGTCTCCCGCCAACCGTCTGGCCAAGTCTTACAGGTACCAGCATTGTATTTTTAAAAGCCATATTGATTTCATATTCTGCTCCCGCTATGAGGAGTCATAGTCTGATCCATCTGAATTACAATACACTATCCAATAAAGTAATCCAGCCATATGTCGCCCTGAGCCAGTAAAAGTGTTAGATCAGAAAGAGCAACTGGAAGAATAGCTGGTAAATGTTCAAAAGCAAAAAGGGGAAAAATGCATATAATAATATTAATATGTTATTACATAGAATATGTAGTCCATATTTTTTAACCACTATTATAAAACATTTACCGGTATGTCGAACATTTTCTTCAGTAACATGTAATAGTTGGATAGTACTGCAACCAATGATCCATCAGTTTAGACCTGTGAATACGAGATCTTTTTAAACGGAAAAACCCCTTATCATTGAGGCTGACGCCTGACTAAAATTATAAGTGGGAACAGGCTCAGTACAGAGGAAAATCACATTTCAAATCCCACTTAGATTTTCTTAGGTAAATATATGAAGGAGTAAAGCTGCTGTTGGAGACAGTAGATTTGTTGGGTTTTGACAATTTCTTTTCCAAAGTTGAAGCTAATTTAACTAAAAATGAGATTTAGGGACTTTTAATAAAGTAATAAAGTTTAGGCAGAATTCCTATATAAGGCCTACTAATGATTTTTTTCTTTTTCATTTGTGGGTTTGCAGTACTTGACCCAGAATGTTTGATTTGACTGAAAATAAATTGGTTATAGCTTTCTTTTTAGATTTTACCTTCCCAGGAGCTTGATTGTTATTTTTTATCAGATGGTGGACAAAATTAAATAAATGCAGAAAATGTCAATTGGGTCTGTACAGAGCTGCCGGAATGTTAAGGGGTTTGACTGAGATAAAACTTAAGTGAAGCCGCTGGGGGACATCTTGGTAGAGTATATTTACAGGCGAAGTGCTTTATTCAAAAACACAACATTTACACTTTTTTGTGCCATTTCCAGGTGTTTCCTGCTCTGAGTCATAAAACCTCTTTTCTCTGCACATAGGCCAATTAACAAGTATTTGATTTGTAGTTGACAGTTATTTCAACAATCGATTAGCTGCAATTAATCAATTAATATGTTGCCGCCCTAATTATGGATTCATTTTTTCACTTGTTTTTCAGCACCTCAGTGGACGTGACAGCGGGCGGGTCCCCCCTGAGGGTGGCTTCTCCTCCCTCCAACTCACCTTCAGCAGGGGGAGGGGCCAGCGCATCATCGTCCCCTCTTCATCAGGTAACCAAAAATATGCGCTCTATTTAGATTTTTTTTCTTCTCTTAAAAAAAAAAATACTACTAATAATTTTGCAGACACATTTTTCTGAAATCAATAAAAACACCCAACTAATCTAACTCATAGAACAACATCCATGAAGCATTATTGATTTTAAATTGGGAAATATTTGGGGGATGTTGATAATGCTTTATTTGTTCAGACAACATAGCTATGGTAGATTCGAGATGTTCTATTCCTGTTCAGCACTTAAACTGGAACTGATTCACCAATCTGCTGAAAAAGTGCTTCTCAAAATGAACGTTATAATACAAATATTTGTTATCATACATTTTGACATATTTTGGGTGTTATTTTAAAAGTAATTTTGGAAGTTATTTTTTTTCTAACTTTAGTAGAACAGTGAATAAACAAAACAAAATCAGTAGACAGCCAACGAAAAGATTGAAACTAAGGCAGACGTAAACCGAAACAATGGTCCCACTTAGCTCACAGTCCGTCAAATGTGTCCATTTTCTAATTGAGTCCGAATGTGATTTTTTTTTTTTCATTTTGCGAATTTCCAGTACGATGTTAGTCCTGTCATTGATTGTTTGTGTCATCCAGTTTTTTGTGAGGGCCTTTTTTGCTGCCGCCAGGAGGATTCTCCAGATGTCTATTTTATATTTTCAAGCATCAAAATCCAACTATGAGGCCAATGTTTTTCTTAAATAATAATAATTAACATTGTTATTCATGGTTTTATGTTGAACGTTAACGCCGAAACAAGTTGCTATGTTTGTGAACTTTGTTCAATGACAATGGAAATAAACCTTTTCTGATTCTGATTCTGAAAACTTGTCTTTCCAGATGAGTTCGGGCATAGGGAGCTATGCCACTTTGTCTCCTAAACGGCTGGCAGCTCACCACGCCTCTGACCAGTACAAGATTTCCCACGAGCTCTACGCTACGGCCACACTGCAGCGGCCCGGAAGTCTGGCAGGTGGGACCACACACACACAGTTTCTCCTGCTTCTCTTCTGCTCTGTCCGTTAGCTGTACAATGAACTGGAAGCATTTGTATATTCATTTTTGCTGAGGGTTATCTTGGAAAATATGCATTGTTTCTGTTCTTGTTACATTTTCATAATTTTCATGGCTTTTGGCGTCCTCAATAACCCATTAAAACCTTTATTTATCCAAGAAAGGCCCATTGAGATTATGAATCTCTTTTTGAAGGTAGTCCTGGCCAAGACCGCAGCACAGACCAGTCAAAACATCAACAGAAGTTTAGAAAGCACAAGAATGTGTTACCTAAAAAAAAAAAAATTCAACCTATTGGAATGTGCTAATTTGTGTAGAAGCAAGCCTTTTAACCATTTTATTCAAGCAAAATGAATGGGCTGAAAAAATATGTACTAAACAGGATTTCCTGTACTGTGGAAACCAAGATGAAATATTTAGAACAGTTAGCATTGATCAAAGTCAGAGGAAGCCTTTTGTAGCTTGTAGTAAGTGATTGATTAGCCCTTTAAACTTGCAGTTGTATTGATGCAGAACATGACCTTCACGCTTCACCCCCAGGGGCTTAGCTGTGATCTTAAAGCTTCGCCTGGGATTCCACTGCAGTGTGTGAATGAGGAGAGAAGACTATGATAGAACAGGATGTCCCAAAGGAAAATATTTCCTAGAGCTGTACTGTAATTACCTAGTCTAGCTCACATTTACTGTGTTTGCTCTTGATTTTGAGAGCTACAGCAAGTTCTCAAACAGTGCCAACAGGGACAATTATTCAGGGATATAATGAGTCAATTGTTTCATTATAGGCAGGAGGCCAAACTCACTCAGGAATGAGGATAGTGCAGCTCCAGTGTGCAGTCCATTTTGAAAGATAGCAGATAAGAGCTCTGAAGCACCCTCTTTACACGCCGAGTAAAATAAAAATAGCCATGAAACAGAAATTTGTTATTTATGTAACGGCTGAGTGAATGATGCCTAGTTGACTAAAATAGTTCTTCTTTCCGGATATTTTTTATCAAAAGTTTAAACTACAAAAGAGTGATGTGGGCAAAATACTTCACTACTTTGAAAAAACAAAGCAAAAAACACACAATTAATTATTCTTTTTGGAGATGTGCTGTTTTACACACAATGAAAAAGAGTGTGTCATGGGAGGCAGAGTTTGTGTAAACATTTTATTCAAACTTCACCATCATGGGAAAGCTATCTTGTGCTGTCTAGTCACTGTTTATCGTTTCTCTTCTCTTTGAAAGAAAGAGGTCAGTGTGTCCACCACTGGGCCCCTGTGAGCGCTGAAAAACCCCAAAGTGAACGGGAGGCAAACGTCAAGAGACCCAAGGATTGAGAAAAAGTATCTTAGATGAGTCATACAAATAATGGTGTGAATCTGGTTAGGATACGCAGGTGTTTCAGTTGAAAAGAAGCAACAAATAAAACTAGAAATGGCAAAGGCAGGAAGCCATTGCGAGTGACTGCCTAATGCAAAAACAAAAAAAATATGTCTCACAGTCAGTGCTCACTGATTTGTAGGTGCAGTCTTCTTTTGCAATTTCTGCACACATTCTGTACATGCCGATGCCATGCCGATGATATCACAAAGCCCTAGTTGCCATGACGGTCTGCGTAATGCATGGCCGTTTTCTGTACAGTTGCTATGACGATGATGTCACACAACGCTCCAACATCACCAACATTCCGCCATTCTAAGAGATAGGGAAAATTTGAAGACGAAATCCTGAGAAGATGACAAGACCGAGGAATACCAAAAGCAAGTCCAGGAATCAAACGAGAAATATCTACAAACTGAACTTTGAATGACGAAAATCGGACAAGAAATGCGACCTGTGAAAGCCAAGAGAGATGGAAATATCCAATGTTCTAGAACGAATCCTGACCAAATGACAAGGCAGAGGATTATCCGAAAGCAAGTCCAAGAATCAGAAGAGAATTATCTACAACCTGAACTTTGAATTACCTGTGCGGCCCACCAAAAAACAGGGATAAATGTGGAAATTGTGGAAAACCTGGAACTAATAGTGACCGCATTCTATAGAATGCGGTCACTATTAGTTATTCTATAGAATAACACTATTAGTTATTCTATAGAATGTGGTCACTCAATGAAAAACATGCATTTGTACTGAAAGTGGGGTCACTTCTCAATAGATCTGACCTGTAACTTGGCTTGGTGGCATAACTTGCTTGTCTCCATGGAGATACCTACGTTTAATGCCATACTGTGGAGCATCTTCATGAAGAGAAGCAGTTGAATGTTACATAGTACACCTTTAATCATACAATGATGTTATAATACAGATAAAAGGAGCTGTGGCAACAAAATACTTAGACAAATTTAAATAATTTGAAGAAAAGGAAGAAACTACCACGAAGAATGGTGCTTTCTCCTGAGGAGCATCTGCAATACTGAAGCAAGCCACTGATTTCTAATATCAAATAACACCTGGAGACGTGGTTGCATCTTAAAACTTTCTAAGATGTATTGCTCTAGTTTTAACCCTACTTTTTCCAAACAGTGGTGCAGCCTATGGACTTGGCCTTGCAGAAAGCCTGCCTCACATGCATTGATTTCTGATAAGATCCGACGGGTTGAAGGGTTTTAGAGCGTGTTAAGTTGATAAACGCTGTGCTTAGAATGACTCTTGACGCAGTGCACTTTTTACCCCTCTGAACATAGTAAATCGTAAGCACGCGACTATCACTACTGGACAAGATCTAATGTCTTATGATACCTTAGCTTGACACTTTGACTTGGCGTCTGTGTCACCTTAAATGTTTATATTGTCCCGATTTAATTTGGAATCTCTACTAAGGTCCCTGTATCATACATTTGTACTGCTCTATACCGCTGTAATGTCATTGCTTTTTCACCCTGGATCTGGGACTGTTGCCAACACAGACCAAAGGGGATAGACGACATCTCATTATTTTAGAGCTGACGACCAGCATTGTTTTCCACTGGGATTCTACAAAGAGACATTGTGGCATCCCTCTCTTTTACTCTCATGCTGTCCATTGTGTTTCTACATTTTATTTAGTTTTCTGCCTTGATATTTTGATGCAGACAAGAAAATAATTGGGTTTCACAATATTTCACTTTCTAAACATTGCATTACCCATCCAATCATTGATCAGGTTTATCCCATTGGTTCCTCCAGGTTCTCGTGGCTCTTACAGCAGTCAGCACAGTCAGGAGCCTCTTCGGCCTTTAGGGTCCCCAGAACACCACATAGACCCCATCTATGAAGAGCGTGTGTACCACAACAAAGGGCCCATGAGGAGTCTGAGCCAGAGCCAGGGGCCGGACTCTGGCCCCTACCGCAACAATACAGGTAAGGCTTCATATGTCTTTCAACCTACACTGTAAGTTTTATAGAGTATACCAACATTTGTTTTATTTTATTTTATTAATTTTTTTAGTTCCACTATCTATCTGATGTGCGTTCGATTAGGAACTAGGGACTGGAGCCACACTTCGGTGACTTTTTTAGCTGCCTTTGTTGGGGGAATAGGTTATCTACAAGAGAAATCACTTAAACGCCATAGCTCCAAAAATGCATTTCTTAATTAGTAATAGGTAATTAAAACTGAATAATTCATCTGAGCTTTTTGTGCATCGTTTTATATGCATGGTTAACAGTGCTCAAAAGGAGCAGGAAGGGAAAAAATAAGTTTGTTTTCCTAACCCCACCTAATTAAATATTTAAATGTGCCTATACAGATGCAAAATTTAAAGCTAGTTGGAACTACTTTCATGCACTGTCGCTGCTTGAACGCAAGCAAGGGAGACTGGGGGTTCCTCTGACTAAATAGGGACTCAGGGGATTATAGAGTCTTAGTTCTGAGCACTGTTATGTGCAAAAAAAGAGATAAAAATGCCACTGTAGCCCATTTGACTGAGGCCCAATCCCAATTCTACCCCTTAGTCCTTCGCCTCAGTCTTGCACCTTCATTTTGCGTGTTAACGAGAGACGAGGGATAGTGCAAAGGCGAAGGGCTACACACCCCTTCAAATTAAAAAAATGCAGATGCACACTTCAGACAAAGGGTAGGAGGAGTTTCAGTAAAACACAGAAATACTCTCAAATAAACTCACAGAAGTAACTAATAAGCACTTAAATTATTTTTTATAAAGTTATAAGATTGCTCTTTACAGTTTTTATTTGCTGTGATTCACTGCAATCTGCCGAAGGTGGAACAAATGTATGTTTTGCATTTGTATGTTTTGCATTATCATCTCTTCAGCCACATTCACCACAGCGCACTCCTTAGTCCACATGTTCTGCCACACTGGATTACTAACGTTATCCAACGGAGTGGTATGTGACGTCCGGGACATGCGATGTACGGGACATTTGATGAACGGGTCATGTGCTGTACGGGACGTGTGAGCTAAGCCCCTGTGCGAGCAAGAGATCTGTGAGGAGATAGCCCATAGCCTCGCTTGAGGCGCCGTGGTGTGCCTGGGGTCTGCAGCGGTCTGAGTGAGAGTGCAGAGCGGGGAGACAGCCTCTCTCTACCCGCTGTGGGGCCACAGTGTGCCCGGGGTCTGTAGCGGCCTGAGCGAGAGAGGCAGCGATCTAACACAGACGCACACACAGAGGAGACATAGCGACGAAGCAGAGATGAAGACCACTGACCCTTCTCACCCTGTACATGGACTATTTGAGCCACTCCCCTCGGGCAATAGGCTACGGTCCGGAACCTCTCGCCACAAGAACAGTTTCTTTCCCGTTGAACACTACCTGTCACTTTAATAAGCACGTCAACAACTTATCCATTTGCACTGCTTATTTTGAGTATATAGACACAAAATTTAGAACGTCTCGAGTCTATTTTTAAAACACACAAAACATTCTATAACTACAGCATCAGTCAGGTTAATTAATTAGACGTATTCTATAATAGCGCCACACATCTTGCTTTAAATGAAAAATTAACAGAGAGCCAAACGAGGACTGGGTATAAATGAGAATTGGGATTGGGCCTAAAATTTGTAAAAGAAATTGACTGAATCACTTTGATTCACTTGATATGTGATTTGTCTGGGAGCGCGGAGCAGCAGAAGCTATTGAAGCACATTTGTGAGTGTGGGGTCATTGCCTTTGCTTTTGTTTTTTTTTACCTGTGAAATCATGGGCAATGCATACAATGATAAGATTGTCTTTGCTTGCGGGAATAAATCAAATGTAATACACCACACGTACTATATTGAGCGAGGATCCAATGTTACCTTTAATTTACTCTCCATTCTGTTTGCTGTTTCAAGACGCGCAGATGAAAAGCAATGCAGTTACAGAAGAATGAAAGAAAAAAAAAACAGGTTATATTGGATTATATTGGATACAATTACTGCAATACCTCCACTTGTTTACAGTTATCATTTAGGTTATTGATTATACTATATTTTCGGGCAAATGTGCTCCCAAAATACTGGAATGCCCATCTCTTTCAGTCTCAAATTAGCATACAAAATAACCGTAATAAATCTCCTGTGCTATGACTTCAAATGTAAAGGTATTGCTTTAGGCTATTTTAAGGTTGTGAATAACGTGCCTTGAAAGGGGATTGTCTAATAATGCACAAATTGAAAGCACATAATGGACTGATAAGCACTGTGCCGACATTGCGAGCTTGAGTCATTAATTATGTCATAGTGGCTTTTCTTGGCAATGGCAGGCCTGTATTATTGGTTAATTAAGTTGGCATGGATCAATATAATTCAAACTATAAGTCATTCCTTTGATGAACAAAGAAGATGTTTATGTAACTATTTCACTTCATAATCTGAAAGGTTACCACATGACGCTCTTTATATGATGCACTGCTAATTTAAAACCAATTTAAGACAAGCACTCGCTGTAAAATGAACGCGCTTGTGGACCATGTAACATCACATTACTTAATCGGGCGCTTAACTATGAAAAAGGCTGTCGTGTTGCAACAAAGGCAATTTAAGTGGCTGCTATAATTGTACACACACTGGTTTTATAAATGCTGTAATCATGACCCAGTTTATGGAGGACCTGGTTGAACAAATGCTGGACAGAGTAAATATATAAATGCAATATTCTAATCCTGTTTAGTGTCTTGAGGGAAGAATAAGTAAACAAAATTATGCAGCACAGCCTCTTGTCACAACATGTTGTCATCCATGCATGTTTTTCATTTGCTTGTGGTTTTATCGTACAAACTCTAAAATATAGCATTAGGTAGATAGTAAAAGCTTTTTTTTTTTTTTTTTAACCATTTTGAAAGCATCTGTAACATTGGGCTGAAAAGGGACATATTATGCTAAATCAACTTTTAGGAGCTTTTACACCACTTTAAACCAGTGTTTCCTCATCATTATTTTACTCACATGCTTTGGATTCATGCCTGTTTGAGTAATCCTGATTTGTTCTGTATTTGAGGCTTGTGTGCTCAGGAAATTCCTATTTTGACCTACCCCCTATACCCGCCCACATTCATACTCATACTAACTTACAATTATTTGAAAATTAGAAGTGAGTTCATGAGGATAAGGATAAATAAAGGGGTTAAAAAAAAAAACGGTGAAATATCACTATAATGACACTTCACAGTCTTGGATTCTGCAGTTTTAAACAGGAAGTCAATGGTCCTGTTTCTATGATTAAGCCATTTTAGATGCAGTTTACAATGAATGAATAAAAGTATGCAAACTGATAAAAACTAATATCTGTCTTCTTTAAGAATAAAATCAGCCCTTCTTCTAGCCTAATATTTATACTAAAATACTTCATCAGGGACAGTTTACAATGCAGCCGGCCGCAGTGTCGTGAGTCCTGACCCTGACAGTGTACTGCATGTCCTCCCTTCTCTCTCATCCCCCATTTCACACTGTCCTTTCTTGTCAAATAAAGCCTTCGGGTGAAAAAAAAAGGCTTTTAAAAAAGTCTGTCTTCTTTCCCAGTGTTTTACATTGGCTTGGCTTTGATGATACGTGCTTTTTGGATCCCAAAACCCTCAAATTCACAACATTACCCCACATTTGTGTACAACAGTTGTTTATACTTGCACATCAAAGCCTACAGAGCTGCTCTATTCAATACAACATTTCCATCTACACTTGTCCGCTGCACGGCCCAGTAGCATTCAGCTTGAACTCCTGTGTGTCTTCAGCCTCTGCACCCAGGCTGATATGCAGCGTTGGATTAAACCAGGCCAGCGCCCCAGAGGACTGCAGGTTAATGCGGCCTATTTTAAGCGATTATTCCAGCATGGTCACAGCGTCTCCAAACACAACCAGGCAATGAGAAATCACAGCGAAAAAAAGCCTGTGGGGAGAATATTAATATTAGTAGTACAAATCTGTGTTTAAGTGAAACTACTGTCATTGCAAAATACTTCTCAAATGCAACTAAAGTAAACAAATAATGTGTAAAAGTGATGATTGCTTCTAATTGCTAATACTTTTACTAATACTACTACTGTACTATTACTAATACTGCGTCTGTATTACTCCTATTTTCCACTTGCTTCTGATGTCATTTAGGTGTGCCCCTCCCCCATTTTTACATTTTTTATTTAACATTTAAAATTACTAGTAGTAATTTCGTGACAGTCCACTAATGATTTGGCACATGGAATTAGTTTTGGCAGACAATGATATTCTTATTCCACTCTCTTTTTAATCCCTAGCCTAATTTTTGTATGTTTTAATTTCTCCGTTAACATCCTTCTCTCCTCGTTCCTCCTTGACCTACTCCACTGTGGTTTCCTTGTTCCTGGTCCAGCTTTTCTTCCACCATTTCTCTCTCACATTCTCCTCCTAATGTCACCAAAGCTGGGCTAAATTAATGATACTGGGCGGTAGGAATTACAGCAGCTCTGAAAGATGTGGCACTTTTTCTTTTTAATAGCGTAACATCAGGCCGTGCATGTGGCTCAGGAGGTGACAAGGCGAATGGTTAGATTCACTGCAATGGCTATTCGTCAGAGGCACTGGCTAGCCTTTCCTGAGCTATCGCTGTTGATAAGGAGTGTTATTTAGTCTAACAATGCGCAGTATGTTTTTAGGCCATCACGAAATCCTTGAAACAACGTCTATTTCAGAAAACGGTTTATAATAAGCAATATAGTAACTGAGTATTGCACATATGGTAGATAGTGCTAGTGTTGCACATCTAGATGGCAAGATGGGTCTCCAAGGAACTCTGATTTGGAATTACTGTGCTGGAAATTACACAGCGTAAATGGAGTTTTAAAGTGGAATCTACAGCACTTGTTGGTGCGATATTATATTTTCTCCAGATACTACAGTATGCGTTCTTGACATGAGGATGAATTTTCAGCAGTGGAGGCTTGGAAGTGACACCTAATGTTAATAATGAGAGTGTGGTTGAGGGAAAGGGAAAAGCTGAGGGAAGTGGCTGATGTTTCTAAAGGCAAAGGGGGTTCAGGTAACTACAAAATACATTTATTTCATCTAAATTAAATAAATTGTGTGTTATAACAGTTTTTTTTAATAGCTGAAAGTCACTAAAGGTTTTGTAAAATTGTCATTGAAATCTGGCCTTAAAATCTCCTTTTAAGAAAAGTGGAGGAGTTGGCTTGTATTTAACATGTTTTCTGTTGCTATATTTACAGTTCAGAGTGCAATTCAGGGCATTAATCTGTAAAAGTCTAAAATCACCATGACCTCACTCACTTAGTAAAATAATCCAATTAATCTTTAAATCCTAATTTTTGCCTTTAGATCTTCGATTTATAACCTCATACTCCTTTCTAAGCGACTACATCCAAAAGAAAACAATCTTGACATTACCAAGGTCCAATCAAACCAAGAAAAGAGTCATTTAATATTATTCACAACCATGAAATAATTTAAACCTCAAGCAGCATAACTACTGGATCTATCTTCTGTTGCATCTCCAGTTACAGGCAGAACCTTATGGTGTTTTACAGTAACATATTTTTTACCATTCTGTTTTTCAAGTTAGAAATGGTAAAATGATCAATTCTGGGCTATTCTATGCAAACAGACCATGTCTCCATTGCTTTGGTTAATAAATCTCTGAGTATTTCAATTCAATACATTTAATTTTTAACTCCCAAATCACAACACAGTTGCCTCGAAGGACAAAAGCCTTTCTTTTGTTTTGACAGAGTTAGTAATGGAAGGGTCGACCGAACTGGTTGCACTCTGGAGCCCTGGCGAGGCTAGAGTAGTTGTGTTTTGTTTAGATCAATTGCTGCTTGACCTCTGGTCCTGCTTCTCCATTAATTACCCTGATGTATTTCAAACAGCACACTGTTTTTAATGGCTTATTGGCTGCACTTAGTGTAATTTACTTTTATCAAGGAAAAAAGTGTCGTGTCACTGGCTGTCATAAAGCTGTGACAAGAAGTTTTTGTTAAAAAATTTGGCATTAGATCTTCCAGAGTTGCTGCAGTTTGGCTTAAAGTATAATTCAGCTCTCTGTAAAAATCCAAGTGACCTGCTCATGTATTTTGGCTTAAACACACTCTCTTAATGCAGCTTTTGCTGAAGCCCAGAAAAACTTTAATTACCAGTTCAAAACGACTTACGTTCGACATCAGCACAAATGCCCTCCCATGTGAAAACATATGGCATTTCCGAAATGTGGGTTTAAGTTAGCTTAGTGCCAGTGAGACCCCAGCCCCTATTCACACAATAAGCATTAAATACACACACAGAAACACAGAGAGAGACAGAATGTGCATGCATACTTTTCCCATGCTGTCTCACTTGATATCATTTGCATATTTGTTGTTTTTATCAGCAATAATGAATTCATAACCCCAGAAAGAAGCATTAATTTGCTTAGTCCTTAGAGATACCACTGATATATTTGAAACCAGCAGCACAATATTGACTGTGTTTATCCAATGTAAAAAGCAAACATTCATATCTTCTGTTTAAGACGTATTATTCATTTGTTGCTATACTGTGGTTTTATTTCTCCAAGTGCAAGTCTTTTATATGTATCAGAGATGCCACGATACAGCTATTTTGAAGTTAATCCTTTATTGTTTTTTGTTGTTTGCCAACTAACATCAGGCAGGGCAGTCAGCTCAGATATTTGGGCAGCCAGCGCTATACTGTAGCCATCCAACAGCAATGACACTGTTATTGTCTGTTAACCACAGTAGTAGTAGTAGTAGTAGTAGTGGTAGTAGTAGTAGTAGTAGCAGTCGTTCTTTTATTATTATTTTGTGCTATTCCTAATTGTTACAAGAATCTGAAATTGTTTTGCATTGTATTGTATTACTTATAGCAGTATTACAACAATTTGCAATATTTTAATAATGTTATGTATGTATTAACAATGTCATAATAATGTGGTTAAACAATAGCTATGAGAGTACAGTACACTTGAAACTATATCAATCTTTCATTGGAAAGTTTTTTTTTGGTTTTTGTTTCCCTATATATAAAGTGTTTTTGTTTTGCTGCTATATATCGTTCCTAGATCCTATCATAAATAAATCATCTCACAGGTGCTGTAGCGGGTACATGACACGTGTAATAATACTGTAGAATCACATTTCTGTAATATGAAAAGCAATTAAATATTTTTAGACATCTAATATTGTTCTTCTCAGCATTAACACTTAGTCCACATCTCCCGCTGTGGCTTAAGTGGCAGAAAGATGTAGCACCTTGGCTTATAGAAATATGTGTCCTACAGCTCTCTTCCAGAATGCAACTCTCCATGTATTTGATCCTAGAAGTGTGTATTTGTGTGTTTTATTGCATACTAGCTATCCACTGCCTCCAGCTCAGGAACATCAAGAGCTGCTCGTGTTGGCCAGGAGGCTCTCCTAGGGATAAACAGAAACTAATCCTTCTTCTTCTTCTTCTCCTCCACATCCAACACTCGCATGTTACGTGTGTCTAGGCTTCAGCCGCTCCGGGCAAGGTTGCATAATTTTGTATGACCGTAAAATAGAAAAGATGTCTCATAGCTAAGCAAGTTTCTTCTGTCAATCACTCTTGAAGAACTCATGGTTTGTGCATAGTGGTGTGTGTTTGTGTTTGCAAGTGAATGTACTAAAGGGGTTTTGTGTAATCGTGCTGTGCGCCCAAGCGTGTCGAGAGAAAGGACATGTCCTCAACTGTGATCACATAGTCGACTACCACCACAGTAGAAGGAGAGAGGGAGAGACAGACAGATACAGAAAAAAAGCAGTGCAAAAAACATGAAATGAATGGATGATGGGGCAAAAAAAGAGCCGAAACGACTGAAAGGAGAGGATTTCAAAAGGAGAGGTAGGCAAAAAAAAAGATGGATGCGTTAAGAGACGGAGAGAGACACATCTGGAGAGAGGTGTAATGAAGTCTTGGAGGAAAGGAAAAGGCCAAAGCCGTGATAAAGGGAGCAGGACTGACAGAGATAGAGGAGAAGTGATTGGAAGAGAGGCAAAGATAAAACAATGCGGGGAGGATGGCTGTGGTAAACTTCGGGGGCAAAGCAGGGCACAGAGCACAAGATGAGAGCGATGATTCTTGGCCAGATTTCACAAAATGATTGAGCCGTTCTGTTACCCAATAGTATTACTATTTGTTTATTTGGAGTAGTGCATGTTAATGAACATACATAATACACATGCCAGCCATCGGCTAATTTCCACCCATTGTCCCGCATTCACTCTCAATCATACATTAGCTTACATGGACACTGGAGGCAAGTTGGGCATTATCGTCCCACTGTGGCAACTGGCATTCCAGCAGTACTAACCAGGCCCATCCCTGCTTAGCGTACAAGATCTGAAGGGATTGGGCCAGTCATCAAATATATTATGACATAAAATTGTCTACTCCGATCCAGAAGAACAATTTGGCTTCAGTCATTACAAAATTCAATGTTTTTCTTCTAGTAAGTCCAGTACGAGGGATCTGGCGACATGGAGCCGGCCCCAAAAACTATGAACGTAACTTTGAATAAAATGCATCTGCAGCTGGGATACTAATTCAATAATTAAGTGTAGTTCTTTAAATTTAACTATTAGCACTTACTCAACATTTCACAAATATTATCCAACCTTAAGTGTATCATTATTTGGTTATTTTCACTCATTCTGCTATAGTAGAAAGTTGCGCTGCACCGCTTCAAAGCCTCAGCAACACAAAGAGCTGCTTTTGACACAGTTTAGATTTCCCTTTTTTGGTTTTCTTTAGAAGAAGTTAACACCGGATTGAGCAAACTCTATCAAAGGCCAAGCCCAAGTATGATGCATAGATCAATTAGAATGTGACATAGCTGAACATATGGTTTAAAAAAGATTACAAAAATGAAATATAGTGATATATAATATGTAAGAGGGGTTGGAGATACTAACAAAAATCGAAATCTCCATATTTTGTTGCAGTATCCCAATAACTATAGTCACGAAAAGTCTTTAAACGTGTTAGTTGAGGTTTAATTATCAGACAAATGTGAATGTCAGAAACTTATTTTGAACAATGTACAATATAGCAGTTTTTTGTAACAGTTTTTACTAACCAACATTCACAATTTGATCTGTCGCTAATAGATAGCACGTCTTCCTAATCTCTGAGCTAGCCGAGCCCTCAGTTTGCCGGCTAATTGCAGAGGTATCACTGTGTCAAATGAGTAATAGACTTTTCCTTCCCGCCGTTAATCTGCCAGCAGGAGCGCAGCCGTGATTTGTTTACTGTGCGCCAAAGCCGGTGACTACAAAGACACACCCGTCTGTTTACTTCCCCCCTCAAACACAATTTCACGCCATCACAACCAGTGCGCTCGAGACAGAAGTGGTCCATGCATGACTTTGTTGGCGCCTTTAATGATTTGGTTCAAATTTCATGAATTGGCACAGCTCTGCATTGAGAATGATACCACCAAACACCAAGTCAGACTTTTGTTTCACTAACGTTATTTTCTATCTACTACATGTATTATCGTTTTCTAGCCGCAGTACGCTATCTCGTTTAGAATTGATCAGGACGACACAACTTGCTTCAACAAATACACAAACTGAAACACGCACAGGTCAACACACACATGCATAACACAAGCAGGAACATTCACAATGATTTTTGCCTGGCAATATTGGCCTTAAAGGTCAAGTCATCAGTCAGAGAACACCATTAGCAAATGATATTTCAGCAGGGCAGAGGAGAAAGAAATGAATGGAGAAGAAAATCAAACATATAAAAAGGTGCAAGTAGCTAAATACTAAGCCAGACAATAAAAAATAATTGGAAATTGCAACATTGGAGGGCAATATGATGATGATTTGTGATCTGATTCATGTGACAATCTATGAAATTGTCTGGTGAAATTGTCATATTGTGATTTATTCATTATTTGTTTAATGCAGCAGACACTTTTCTCCACACACTAACTATTGGCAAGCTTCTGTCATGCCTTGAGTGAGTAGCAAGTGGGCAGTCATATTGAAGTATGAACACTAAGGCGACGCACTACAGGCAAAACTATTCTTTTTTTATATTTTGATCTGTTAAGCTTTCACCTGGGAAAAATAGCATTGTCCAATCTCCACCTAAAGAGGTTTTATTGTTTCATTTACTCCACTTGCATTCATAGATATGGGACAATGTCATTTCAAAGACCGCTTTCTCAAAATACATTTTTCTCCCATAGAGACATAAAGATCAGCCCTTAATGTAGAACCAAAAGACAGAAAACAATCAAGATTTTTAATTTGAGGATCTTTTTGTTGTAATCATCTAGTATTGTCTAACCCAAGCGCCTTGCAATCCACACAGACTATAGATGGATAATTGGCAGTGCATGTTCTTGATCTCTTCTCCAAGCTTCTTGCTTTTAAACTTTTGCCCTATTTGGTGTCAAACCTCTTGGCGCGTTCACAGTGGTGTCTGCAACGTTAGCCTAAACCCCTTTTTGTTAATGAGACATTCACAGAGACAGACACAGATAGACTTTGACAAGAAATCTTCTTGTGACACTTGCTGTACCCATATCTTCAACATTGTCCTAGTATTCTGCCTTTCTTGTTTTCTCAGAGCCTCATTCACTATTTCTAGCCCTGTCTAATTCTTCGCATCTGTGTCAAATTTGGGGCATTGATACAAGAGCTAGCTTTAGCCTCGTGGGCATTGCGTGGCAGAGAAGTGTTTTTCTGTCTGGCTGGCAAGTGCATTTTTATTAACCTGATTTGCGTGTTCGGAAATAAAAATATGCTAATGCCGGTTACATCATCTAAAGAGGTTCCTTGTGCCTCTGGTGGCCTGACTAATGAAGTTTACGGCGCTGGGCTGACTAATGAAGTTTATCTGAGTCGGTGAGAAGAATTTAAATAGCTGTATTAAAACCAGTTGTTAGTAATTGGTTCAATCCGCTATGCCCCCCTAAAAAGGTGTGCACTTTCAGGCTGTGCACTTGGAGAGGAGAAGGAGGAGGATTAAAAACAAGGTTCTGAAGGTCAAGTAAATGTCACCACTCAAGACAGCACTAAAGAGCAAGTTTGTTGATCACATAACAATGAGACACTCCACACCTACTGTTTTCCCATTGCTAATTTTGGATTTATCTACGAGGGGGCTTGTGAAATGTGCAAATGTGTTCCCTCTCGAGTTAGTGTTGCGCAGTCTTAGTGGCGTTGGTGTCTTCTCTTGTTTAAAGGCCCTTCGTGGACTTAGGATTTCATTGGTCTGTGTGAAAGCCATGGTCAATCCTTTGGTATTGATTTTAAAGCAGTGATGTATCTGCTTGTCCTGCTAAGTGCATATTTATGTTGTTTTTGCATGTGTGTACTTGTGTTTTCTGGCCCGATAATGACAGATGAGATACGCCCGCCTTTCTTTCACACACACACACACACACACACACACACACACAAACACACGCACACATCGGCTGTCTCAGTGTTTTTACAGCCAGAGCAACGAGCGCCCTGGACTCGCATTAACACCTTGATATATCACCGATCCACAGCTAAGACACAATGGGGAGGAGGGTGGCAGCTACTGTGACCCTGCAGGCAGCTGATACCCTGCAACAAATCTCAAATCAATTTACAAATAAAGAGAGTAAGCATGCTTTTGTTTACCTGCCAATTCTGTGGTGCAAATAGTAAGAAATTAAATGCATTTTACAACTTGATAGGATATGGAAAAACCAGTTTAAGATATTACAAACCTAATTTTCCCTAGTTTGACGAGTTTGGTGATGTTTATAATGTTACTTCCTGGTTGGACATGAGCAGCAGATGTGACATACAGTAGCTAGGCGTAACTGTTACCTAGCAGCCAGATTGAAAACAAGGGCCACAATCCATATAAATTACTCAATAGTTATGATTTGACAAATAATAACACCTGAGAACCCCTTTATTTTGTTAAATGAGTGTTTAAACCATCAGAAAAAATGTGTCCGTTGTGTGTAAAATGTCCCTATATTTTTGGTTGGAATGTCGCTTATTGATGGAGGGATTCTGTTTTGGAACTCTTGACTTACGTAAAACTATGATAAATATTTACTACCAAACTAAGTAATAATTAGAAAAAACACAAGAACCTGTTCAATGCACTTTAAATGTCATAATGGTAAACAAACCAATTACTTTGTTTACTTGAGCTGAGACTTTACCAAACCATTTTGTTTACTTAATTTGCAACCGCAATCTTTTGCTTTCCTGACTCTATACAATGACTTAACCAAACACATTAGGTTTATTTGAACCTTTTATTGCAGCAATCCTTTTTTAATGACTACCCGTATTGTTACTGTTTATTCTGGGCATATCGCCAATAACTCTTTGTATAAATGGAAACACTCAGCATTGCCAAATAATCTGTTTACTGTCTCACATCCTCTTTTCCTCCTGTCATATCCTCTTTTAACTCTTTCCATTCATCTATTCATCCCCAGACCAAACCCAGCGTCTGCATGACCAATCCTTACGTTATGTCCTCTTTCCCTACTTTCCCTCCCAAGCTCCCTCTTCCCCCGGTGTGGACTCCGCCCCCTTGCAGCGCACAGGAAGTCACGGCAACGCGACCGGAAACTACAGTCGTGGGACCAACAATTACGCCACAGTCGGGCCGGGCTACACCTCCAGTGCGAGCAGTGGTGACGTTTACGGCTCCGATCCGTACGTGGCGGACCCCTACCGCACCCTCCAGTACTGCCCCTCTGTGGTGGAATCGCCCTACAGCAAGTCAGGGCCAGCTCTGCCGCCCGAGGGAAGCCTGCAGCGCTCGCCTTCTATCGACTCCATCCAGAAAGACCCCAGGTAAGAGCAAAGGCTGTGGTTGCAATAGCATGTATATAGTATGCCAGGTGGAGTCTGTACATTGATGTGTGGTTATGTTCAAAGGCGATAGGTGAAGACCGGATCAAAAGATGCAAGTTTTGGTGCCTGATGTACTGTGCTTTTGGATTTGGATTGTTTGCATATGTGTGAAAGAAAACTTGAAGGATTCGGAGTCTCTTTTTCTAATAATTATAAAGATACAGAACACTTTTGACATTTTATTCTCATAAAGTATTCACTTGTGTGTGTCTTTTGCCCTTTTGTGACTTGGCCCAGACATAATCCTTAAAAACTACCTCTGGCAATGTACTGGAACAGCATAAACAATCTTAGGTACATTCTTTTCTGAAAATGTGATAATATAACAAGTATATTTTGATATTTTGAGTTAAAAGACCACTAGCTAACTTTTCTAGTCGAGGATCCACAATCTGCTTGTCTCCATGGAGATGGTTTTGCTTTGCCTGGAATGTTCTCTACAGTATGGTGATGATTATCTTTCATTGATTCAATTACAAATGTGTTCAAAAAATATCTTGAAAATATGCATTGAAAATATCACATTACTGTGATCGGGCTCACCGCTCCACAGATTTGACCTGTAACTTGACCTGGGAGCATCATCTGCTCGTCTCCATGGAGTTTGATAGCTGTACTGTGGAACATTATGAGCAAAGTATTCCCCTCTCTATTGAGAAAAGCAGCAGAAAAGTTAACTTGTTCACCTTTAACATGCTCAGTCATTCAGTTAGTCCAAGCATTGTGTGGGAAAATACTCCAAAACACTCCAACTGCTATTTTTAGTTCTTCTCAACCAAAATAAAGTCAAGATTGTGTTTGCCTCGTTTACCCTGTGAGTGTTGAAAAGAGAAATTGAGAGACGCTCTATACCACCCTCGTAATGTCACACTGTGCGTTTAAAGAAGTGTCCTACTGGGCTGTGATCACTTCTGTCCTCCTTTCTCTGTAATTAACCAAAGCCCTGACTTGAATCACTACTTATATATATATTTCATAGGACTCTTGATGTATTATTCCTTTAATTACATACAGAAAGGGGCCACTTGGATCAAGTCTTAGTAGCATCTGTCAATCACCAGAAAAGAACAATGGCAACAACAAAAAAAAGTTTGTTATGTAAGAACAAAAATACAAAAATAAGTATGGAGTTTAGTCTTGGAGGTGTTTGAAGTAAATACTAAAGAGGTACTACAAAGTCTGATTGACAGGCCAAAACAGTAGTGAGTGTTTCTTTGAGGTACAAAACAATTTAATGTTTGAATACATGGAGCTAAATTAGCAGGGGATCCACTCAATTTGACTAATCCAACTGTGACTGGTTGATTCAATAACAAGCAGAAGATGAGATAATCTGGTTTATTTGCACTTGTGTTTTTATAACTGATCAGTGCATTATCACTGGCAATACTTACAAAATAATAATTGTATTGTGTTTAGATGAATATTCTGCGTCAGCAAATTCATCATTTGGCAAACAACATTCACAGAATGCGATTTTAACATGACTCGTTTTGTGATTTTATTTTGTAACCCCCTGTAGATTTTAATAAGAACTTGTTTAATTAAAAGCCTTGAAGTTATTCATGAGCAATTAAACTTTCGGAGTAGGGGTCTGATGGAGGAAGCAATTGAGATGTACATTTGAGCCAATATTCTGTGTGAAATACTTTTAACATTGCTATGTGTGTATTTGCATTACATTTTAATGGATGCCGTGTGTTCTCTTCCTGGCATATACGGCTAAGTACATTTTGCTGAACATACTTCACAGTTGAACAGCACATGTCAAATGTGTTCTTTAGGATAACAACAGAAAATTATGTTTAAGCAAGGTTTAGAACTGACCTGACTGAGTCATATTTCTGTTATGTCCTTATTTATAATGTACCGTCTCAAATACAGCCTATTGGGTGCTGTTGATAATATATTTTGAACATTTCAGTCTAATCTAATTGAAGTACTATGATATGATCATTTCATATTTCTTTAGAGGCATTCCTAATTTGTGCTGCAATATCAGTTTGCAGTATTCCGTCTGATGGGTTGTGATGTTACAGTGTTAGCACTACTGGTGTATGTTTATGCTGCAATTCCTTTACCACAAGGTTAAAAGCCCTCCTACTCAAACTACACACTCTCTCCTATTGTGTAATTAGATCTAGCTGAGCTAACATGAAGTGCTAAATGAGTTAGCAGCTATTAGAGACCAGGAATACTTGAATGAAGGCGGAGAAGTGTGTGTGTGTGTGTGTGTGTGTGTGTGTGTGTGCCAGGAAGCGGGAACTGTCAGCAAACTATTCAATACATCCACATTGTGTCTCTTATTGTTTGACTGTTTTGTTCATATGACTGTGCCAATGGATATTTTGTAGATGTAGTCAAGCTAATGTGAGCATGGCAGTATATGAAGAAAACTCAATAATGACTAATGGATGAGAGTAAAAAAGTATTGAGGGGAGACTGGGTAGAGGAGATGGGGGATGGGTGGTGCACATGGAAATGGGGGCAAATGAGCAGAGTGGAAAATCAGGCAAGACGAGGAGAAGGATTAAAGGAGTCAGCCATGGGAATAATATAGTGTCTGGGACAGAGGTCAAGATAAGAAGATGTTAGGATGGAGAGAAAAGTGAGGAAAAGTCTAGAGAAATAAAACTGTTTTAATGTTACTCCAGGACAAGAATCACCCTGTTTAAACTCTCACTAATTTCAGACACTGTTTCAACATGTTGAAAATTATAACAGACCTAAATATTGTGTTGCCATTAAAAATGCTTGACATTTTGTAATGCCATTACCATAAGCAATAAATAATGAACAGATAGGTTAATGGTATTATAAATCCATAATTGTTATTTTGCACTGAAGAAGGAAAACAAAAACAGCGTTCTTTTTGTTGATTCTGCACAAAAATTAAGATAGTTCACATTGTGCTACATATTAAAACAAGATACTTTTAGCGCTAGTAAAATTGGACCTGATAAGGAAGGACCCATGGCGGCAAAAACAAATAAAACGAGATTGGAGGAAGCAAGCACTAAAAGACATTTGTTTGGGGAATTGGAAACATTCATTACAAAGCAGGAAAGAAGAAGAAACCAGCCAGTGAGGTTCGGTATGCAAAACATATGGAGCTTTGTGAGGCAGGACAGCAGTGAAACTAGAAATAAGAACGTGCAAAGGGAGTGAGGGTGTTTGGGACCAGGGGCTGAGGGAGCTCTTATTATTGTTTCAAAGCTTCAGAGTCGAGCAGTGAAAATATGCTGGGAAAGAAACAACATGTGAGATGGGGAGTTTGCAGCAACAGTTCACACAAATGAGGATTGGCAGCTTGTAAGAAGTTGCGATCGCAAAACAAGGCGGCGGTATCGCTTCAGCTGTGGGGGTGGCTCATCAAACAATCAGCACAAAATATGGACTCAGCACATTATAAAAATGTTAATCAGATCCTCCGGCTTTGAATCAAACGTGATGTTATCGCTTGTACATAAAAAACAAACAAAAAAACATTTATCATCTTTTTTATCTGGGGTCACCATAAAAATCATCTTCCCATTTGTGTGCAGTGTTTTTGATGTGTTGAAGTTAAACATTTCAGAATAGTTTCTGAGCATGTTGCGCGGACATAAACAGATATGAGAGGAGATAGTAATTTCATGCTCGCTTTTGTTCGTGTGCCATTGGTGCAAAGATGTCCCTCAATTTAGCATCAAGACGGATCGAAACACTACGATGCGTATCGTGACATTAAAGAATCGCGATGTATCATGCTATGATTACACCCGTAGCTCTTGGCATGCTTGGACAACTATACAAATATGGGCCGTTGAGTGTTTCTTGTTGTAGTTGTTGAACAGTGGGTGACAGAGCTGCTGTTCTCCATTAAAATGAATAGATTGCTTCCCCCACAGAGGTTCGTTAGTGGGCGTTCCTTCAGATGTCGACTGTATCTACTCTGATTTTGACCAAAATAATTGTAGCATATTTAGAATTACCACTAGTTCTGATATAGATAAAGACCATAATAAAGCTATCCAAGCTATGTCCAATTCTGTCCAATGTATGTGATTTCTTTCAGTATCGACTATTAGATGTGCATTTAGTTTCAATACTAAATACATTTAGTTTTTAGTAATTATTATAGAAGACCTATTGTGCTTTTTTGTCTGCTATATAGTTCTAATTTACAACATGTTAAATCACAATATTGATCTAGAACTACTTAATTAAAAAACAAGTCTACTTACTAAATGGTTGAAAACTGTTGTTTTGTGCCGGCCCCGTTAAGTTACGTCGCCGTATGTCGCCCTATTGAGAGCTGCAGTTCATGATAGCGAGCAACAGATTTTGTGCCAAAATGGCTACTTAACGCGGCTGAATCCTACATGTGTTGCTGTTTAAGAAAATAAAATTGCAGAATGAAGTATTTAAAAAGCAGTGGGCATAACTCGGGGTGTGGTGAATACGGGAATTGGCGTCTTTTCTGCAGGTCAAATAAGTATTAATTATTCTATGAATTAATACAAATCTTAATATAGATAATCGGTCTCCTTTAACACCTGAGTAGGGATTTCTTTGACTGTGTAAGATTACTACTCCAAAACACTGACTCTTCTATATTGTTTTTAAATAGTCATGTAGTACTTTTTATTTTTAACACATTCATACACCACAATTGGCAAGATGTGTAAAGTGTGTGACAAGAGCAGTATGGGTACTGGGGTTCTGTGTACTAACCAGAACAGGTTATTCCTATAGAATATTGACCTCACACGTTGCTCGAGTTTGTGTACTTATGCTACCGTTATTAAATGTCAATGTCAATATGTTTGTCAAATGCAAATAGTAAACCACTAATACATTATTTGCACTTGTAAAATAAGCATGAAGTCATATATGTACACTGTTTTAAGATGAGTTGATCAGAGATGGCAGGTCATTGTCACACATGGCAGTGTGCGTTGACTCTATTTATAGAAAACTGCAGTGGTCAGGGGTGACTCTAGTGTGCTTAGCTCTGTGAATGTTTGAGGCTGTGAGGCAAGTGTGTGTGCGTGAACAGCATTGATATAAGATAAGGGGGGCTAATGCTTTCTCAGAGGACAATGGCATGTCGTTGCGCTAGCGTTAAATAAACACAACGTGGGAATCTGATTATGCGCTGATTAATCCTGTCACTCGGACACTTGCGTCTGTAGATCTGTGAACATGTATGTGTGACAGGCAAATGGAAAGCATATGTTGTTTGTGGAGGACCAGAGCGTAAAGCATATGTTTAATGTATGATGCCTACTTTACATGGAAATAAAAAAAGTGTTGGACCCAGGACACAGGATGATATTCACTGAAGAGGTTCCACGCTCCTTCAAATTGAGGTTAGAAAAACTCTCACCGGTTGTATTTGTTTTACTATACCGTGCCCAGGGAGTTTTATGCAGTAAACAGAAAACACATTATATTTCCTCAGTGCTTAGTCTCAGAGAGTGTCTCTCTGTTCAGTTCAGCTCTGGCCACTGAATAAATCCCATATCTTGAATTTAATGGTGAATTTATTTCTCTGGGCTATTGCTGCATCTTTTTCAGCATGCTTTACTCTAAGACCAAATACAATATGTATCCCATTCACACGATGTAATCAACATTATTTGGAGGGGATAAAGCTAACTGGAGGCACTTCTCTGTCTGAAGCTCTGTTACTCAAGTTAGACTTTGTTTTAACACAATCTGACCATAAAGAACTGCCTTAACTGGAACTACAACAGGTGAGATGATTTCTCATCAAGTCTCAAATAACGTTAAAGTCACAAGCTTGCATTAGGCAGTTTTTTTTTCTTGTTTTTTTCTCTCTCAGTTTATCCCGCTCATCTTTTTTGATGAAAACCAAACACCTAAAAGAGACCATGATCGCTCATATTGATCACAGGCTCCGACTTCTACAGAGATAGAAAATAGTCAGCACAATCAGTTAATTTAGTTGGAAGACGCATCACAATTGTATACATACTCTATATATAGGGAATCGCAATAAAATATTTAACTAGGAAGCAGCACTAAATTTGAACTTCAGCACCAAGGACAGTGGCACAAAGTGTTTGTATTGTGGCTTCAATGAGAATTTCAGGGCCATGGAGAGCACCACAATACTACATACTGTATATAGATAATTATTTGCAACTCAGCCATCAATTTCAGATATTTTCTAGGCAGAAATGTTAACTAGGAGACATTTTATTACAGTGCAGACTCCAGCACAGTGCTGTGGTGACAATAGGCAGTGCCAAAATACAATAGACAAAGCCAGTACATAACAGTCACCAACTTTGCCACCACAAGCAGACATTTTACAATAATAATTACAAGATAAAGATAAGGATCTATTATTTATTTATTTATTTATTTAGTTCTGTTCAGCAGTACAGAAAGTGTAGGTGCAGTAGTGTTGGTATAAAAACAGTAGGCAGCAGTAATGGTTAAAACCGGGTGACCCAGGGGAGAGCTCTGGAGTGACACTTGGCAGAGCGCCTCAGTGGAGTGGTACAGAGAGTGACAGGTTTAACGAAAAAGAAAGGACGGAAAAGTAAGATACAGATAGAGCAGAGAGGACACACTCTATTGGCTCTCAGCACGGCCCAGGGGTAATTTCCTCTCCACATGAGAAATGCATGCTGGGGTATGGAACCACCTCCAAGGGTGGGTAATGATGCATTGCCAGAACCTTGGCCCTGAGGCACAGCTGTGTGTACGTGTTAGCTAGTGTGTGTGTGTGTGTGTGTGTGTGTGTGTGTGTGCTCACTGCCCCGGCCATCATCTCTGCCTGTTCTGGCTAAATTGCCCATTGTAGTTATTTTCTTTTTTAAGGTGCCGTATCTGTGTGTGTTTGTATTTGACCTTGGATGGTAACAGCAGCGTGTCTTCTTTTTTTTCCTGCTGCATGATCCTCACTCCGTTTCTGAAGTTTATAGACACAAAAGGAAAGACAAATGAGGATAAGACAGCAGTTGTCTTGTGACACAATATTTACTGCAGCCGCTCACACAGGAGATGGCTGCTACACCGTCAGAACCGTGAGGAAGGCCCTGGTTGTGTTTTGTTGTTTATGTATCGTGTATGCACCTCCTTGTATGTGTATGTAATGATTATGCCACATTCACTTTGATACAAATACAATCAGTGCATTATTGTTTTTATGGTAATTACGGGCACAGAAATGACTTCATCATCTGAAATGACTTCATCATCTGTTAAACAGAGTACCCACACAGTGACTTTAGCTATAATCTGCTCAGAAAATATATGGTTGTTCATTGAGTGCAATAGATGCTTTGCGTCTTTCCTCCCCCCTCCAACTGGCTCTGCCCCTCAGTTTTCTGACATTCTTTTTTGCAATTGGGAGGGATTATGAGAAAATGTCACTGCAGCAGAATTACTGTATATCTCCTCTGCTTTCTACGCATCACTTCACCCTACTTCAACATCCTGCTAAATCATACTTGGTTCTTAGTTCATATCCATTGTCTATCCACAGACTTAAACTAACAGTGCTGTTTTGTGTTATTGTTTTTACTGTTTAAATGCCATTCTATACATAATTGTAAACACAAGTTAATCATTCTAGGCTTTTTCTCAGAAGAGGTTATGTGTGAAAAGAGCCTGAACAAATTCCTGAATAGAGTATTTGCTTTGCCAACTTCCTACTTTGAGACCTTGTAATATTCCAGTTAATTTACAAACAGGATGTGTTTTGAATGGGAGGCAGAAGATTACCTCTGTGTACACTGAAGAAACATCCATTTGTGCTTCCCTTTGATTCAGGAGTCCACCACGCCAGTTTAGACAATTATATTCGTATTACTGCCCCCAGCCCCAAGTGTTTCCAGCACTGCAGGGTCAAGTGTGAACAGGGTTCACCCCTGTTCACACTTGTTTCGTGAATGTTCACAGCTTGTATGTCAACAAAAAAATGTGTAATGAATTTTCATGAATTACGCATGAGTCACACATACGATTCACCATATTCCAGTCATAATAGGCCTGCCTTTGATTGGGTTTACTAATGGCCAGTTAGTCAACAGTTCCTAATATTTCTACAACATGCAGTACATTCACATATTATGGAACAATCGGATGTCCGACTATCATTTTCAGGCATTTGACCATCCTACACAGCAACCTTTTGCTTTTCCAGTTCTGTCCTGGTGTAGCCTTGGTTTGATCATGGTCTAGTCCGAGATGAGTTCTGGGTCAGGTCCCAGTTTTGTTGTGGTGGTGGTGTGTGTGCAATTGTGAAAGTACCCTTAGACATATACTACATTTCAAGGCAAAGTATATACTGCATGTGATTTATAGGATCGAATTAATGAACCCTATGTTTACTTGTTTGGGCGGTGAGGTTGACCACCAATCGCTCTGCAATTCAAGGGCAAGGCAAGGCAAGGCAAGTTTATTTGTAGAGCACAATTCGTACACAAGGCAATTCAAAGTGCTTCACACAACAGGAAAAAAATTCATTAAAATCACAAAGACATGGCAGAAATCACAAAATAATAGTTAAAGACATATAAAGAGAAGAGTGCAAAGAAAAGCATTTCAGTCATATGCACAGCCAAACAAAACAGTTTTTAGTTTAGATTTGAACATTGCCAGAGTAGCGGCCTGTCTCACATCCTCAGGAAGACTGTTCCAGATTTTAGCTGCATAAAACTGAAACGCACATTCCCCATGTTTAGTCCTGACTCTGGGCACCAGCAGGAGGCCGGTCCCTGAGGTCCTCAGAGACCGAGATGGTTCATATGGCACTAACATGTCCGATATGTACTTTGGTGCTAGGCCATGGAGAGACTTGTATACAAGCAGAGCTGCTTTGAAGTCTATTCTCTGAGCCACAGGGAGCCAGTGCAGAGAGCCTGAGCACAGGACTAATGTGATCGTATTTCCTGGTTCTAGTCAGGACCCGAGCAGCAGCGTTCTGGATGTACTGCAGCTGTTTTACAGCTCGTTTGGAGAGGCCAGTGAGCAGGCCGTTACAGTAGTCTAATCTACTAGAGACAAATGCATGGATAAGTCTCTCCAGGTCTGGTTTTAGACACTATACTTTTTGATTTTGGCAATGTTTTTTAGATGGGAAAACGCTGCTGATGTGATATAAAACAACCTGTTTTCTCTATATCTAACCTGTTTTTCTCTATAGATATGTATTTACTCCTCATTGCAATCTGAGTGCATCTTATTCCTGCTCTGGTACAATTCAGTTACATACTGTACGATGCTATCGGCTTAAATGCCCTCTTGGGACAATAGTACTAAGATTCTATTCTCCTTTGGACTTTTGTGCAGTCTTGCATGAAGTCAGCACTATTGACTTTACCTTTAATTAACACCCGCCAAAGGCATTAACGTCTAAGAGTTGTACATCTTGCAGTCCGGCATATCTTTGCGCAGGGCTCAGTCTTCCAGAGGCTGCAGATGCTAGCGCCAGTGAATTGTATATCCTGTTTGCCTGAAAAAGGGATCCTGACCTTTAAGCCTACTTGCTTGCTGGAAATTATGCAACGAATACTTGTTATTGGACCTAGTGGGACTTTATTTCTTTCAGTAATGACCACAAAGTGCAAAAACTATTTAAACGTATTTGGACAGAGATTTATGACAACAATAAAATCAATTTAGGGCAAAGGGGAAACTGTTTGTCAACAAAAGGGGTTTGGGTGTAAATGGTGGTTCCTAATAAGTAATTGCACCTATTTTAAGTATTGCTTTTAGCTGGCTCGTGTTGCCATGTCAGTACAGACCAGCTGCTGAGGCACCTGCACATTACAGTCATCTGCAAATACGTCCCAGCGGAAGTACTCCTGCTAAAATAAAACTCCTACAGTGCTTGCCCACACACACTTGAAGCTCAAAGGCTTTCACAATCTCATCATTGTTCTAAACGCCTTGTTGGCATGCTTAGTAAATTAGCAATGATTCACAGGTGTGTTGCCAAATATAGCCAAATTACCATGGGGCTGCAGCTGGTTTAAACATGAAACGCAACATCTTTGGTCTCTTTTACTTCTGCTAAAAACAGCCCTCTTTGCTTCTAAATTGAACAATAATATTGTTTGTTAGGCATTACTGCTGGAATCAGTGCTGGTTCCTGGATTGTCTCTCTCAAATCTTCACCCTCTTTCATTCACATCATACAACAAAATAAAACCGAGCAAAGCTTTTCAAACCATCAAACAGTTTCCTTTTTCAATTGTGTTTGGGCTTTTTTGGGCCACAATTGAGCCAACACATTCCAACCATGTCGTGGCCTTCTTCAGGGCATTCATCATGAAGAAGACCAGGTCCTTATAGCCAGTAAAGGTGTGCCTGGGATATTCTCTTCTTTTGTGCTTTCAAGTATTTCAATAACCTGGATCCTTGAAGAGGATTGATACCTTTCCAGTTTGAAGGAAATACCTCTGTCATTCTGATAAATACTCTACAGTATTTTAAAGCCAATAGAATTAACCGTATGAATATTTTCTTTATTGTCTAGTCTACTAATGCCTGCTTAGCTCCTTCCTGCCCTACACATTGACCTTTCTCAGGTATTCAATTGTTCTGCAAGTATAACTGTTAAGTACTCTAAATAGGTCCGAGGATGAGTGGTGCTCTGCGTTTTAAGCGCAACTGAAGTTAACACAGCATTTCTAACTCATTCATCGATGCTATGACTCTAGCGGCAGTAGTTATCTGCTGCTTGGAAAATCACAGCTATCCAAAATGTCAAAATATGTGCTTTTACAGCTTATATATTTTCTTTAGAGGAAACGCTTACTTTTTTATCATAGACTGTCCCACTGTGATCTGCAAAGTCAATCCAATGTTTATATGCATCATGATAAAATAGCTCATGGATACATCCTAGTGGTGCTGAGTAAAAGTGTACCGTTTTCTCTATCCTTCTGTTATTTTCTCTCCAATTCTCTGACTTGCAGGTAAAGCAGGCTCAGCGGTCACAATAAGTTTGCCAGTGTTTTCATTTATCCAAATTTCAAAGTCCCCATTGCTTGTCATCTGTAACATCTATTAAAGCCACTGCCTTCACTATTTAATCCAGCCCTGCATCTCCCTTGTTATTGGTCCCTCAATCTTACTGTCGCTATCCATATATCTGTCTCTTTCCAATTTGTGATAGCAGACTACAAAGTGGATCTAAAGGCTAGTCTCATTATGTGCTGGATTGTCTGGTCTTTGCATGTTTGTTTTTGTGTGCCTCTGTCTGGTTTTGCTTCATATTAGGACTAAAAGCTGTGCCAGGTGGAAGCAAATTGCAGTGACAGTGGGAAGAGAGGCAAGCGGAAGGCAGAAAACTCAAAAGCGGGGCGTGTAAAGTGCAGACCACTTGGACAAGGTTAACAGTGTTATCTTACCCTTCACAAGTCAAGGTGTGTGTGCATTAAGTCAGTGGCTCTAGGCATTGGCATACGCTGCAGTAGACAGCAAGTGCAATGGTGCGTGTTCGAGTTTGTTTTCCCTCTTGCACAGTTTGTATTGTTCTGTGTGCTTCTATGAATCACTTTACGGATTCACTCTCAGGTCTTCATTTGACAGCATCAGAGCATAATCCTGGTATTATAGGGTGTGGCTTCTTGCAGACTGTTGTTGAGTTTACATTTTATTATACATCAGAGTTCATCCAGGCAAAAAAGAAAATATGTTAACCTATTGCCAACAGCGTAAAATTGGCTATAACGTTTAAGGAGATTCAAGGATGATAAAACAGAAACTTTTACCCATCTACTAACAACACATGCTTACCAGTAACCATATAGAAATATACAACACATTATTGACAGTTAAGCCTGTCATACTAACAAATTGTGATGTGCAATATATTTCTACAGAAAATATCTGGATAAACAACAATATTGAAACTTCTTTATGCCACTGACACAATAACCCTGAAGCAGGATAAGCACAGTAATATGTACATTATTGTGTGAAAAAACTTCAATAAATAAATAAATAAATAAATAAATAAATAGCATAATGAAACACTTATGTTAGCTAGTGTCTAGTCATAGAAGTTGCCTTTTTGACCAACTCCACAGCACAGATTTGATTGTATAGCAAATAAATAACACAAAATGTCCCAAAAATAATTATTGTGACAGGCCTACTGACAGTCTCTACAAATCTTTTAATGTAACCTACTTGTGACGTTAAATGTGCATTTTTATTTCATCTTTTTTTTTTTTTTTTTTTAATTCAGATCTAGATTCTTGATAGCAATGTATTTTTTTAAATGTATCATGGCTTTAGACAGGCACAATGAGTATGCTAGCATGTATTGATAGGCATAATAATACATAAACAATCAACATTCAAAACATTCAAACAATTTACAGTATATAAGAAACATTCAACAACATAACAATGAAGTACAACATGTGAACCAGACAAGGGGGCGTAAGGGTTGGGGTGGGGATATACGTGTGCGTTCGTGTGTGTGTGTGTGTGTGTGTGTGTGTGCACGTGCAAACTGCGTGTGTGTGTGTGAGTGTGTATACACCCACGTGCATAGACTATATACATTTCGCTGTTGGGGTATTGGGATTGAATCAATAATAGTGACGGTGATAATGGAATGGAGAGATGGACTCATTTTATCATTCCTCCTCCCTCACCATATGCCTGTGCTAATGTGGTGCCTTTAAAAATCTTGAGGTGTTGTGCATTCAAAACAAAAGACATAGGCGTGAGATACAGAAGGGAGAATGTGACTTAATTTGGTGTTAGATTTCTTAATTATACCACCATCATCCCAATCCTCAATTTGTATATACTAGTCTATATTATGATGGAAATTATTATATTATGAAAAATAGTAATAAATGAATGAAAAAAAAAGGAGGAATAGAAAAGAAGAGAAGATGGGAGAAGGGAAAGCGAGTAAGAGAGAGAATGCAAGAGGTTTTATGTGACAGCAGTGTGTAGTATTTTTATAAGTGGTGACCAGATGGAGAGCTGTTCTTTAGTACCTTGATTTCTGTATTCTCTGGAGTTTTCAGTTGACATAAAGCCGTTAAGAAGGTTTTTCCAGATGGTAATTTATGTTTGACCTTGATTTCCAGTTCATGAGGATAGTTTTCTTAGCGATGGCAATGAGGAGTATGTTATTTGTATTTGTGTCTGACATGTTGAGTTGAGATAGAGTACGCAGAGGGAGGCGTCTTAGAAGTGAGGATAAGGATGATTTGACCCTTTCCTAAAACTTTTGTATGGGTGGGCAGTGCCAAAAAGCATGGCTGTGCTGTATGTGTGTGGTGTGTTCTCTGTACAGTGAGTCTGATGAAAAGCCCATTTTAAACATTTTTAAACACAAACTTATTTCTATTTGTTTTATTTTTATTCACCTTTATTTAACCAGGTATGCACCCACTGAGACTGAGACCTCTTTTTAAAGGGTGTAATTCGTTCTCTGTAGGTTTCTATATTGAATAAGTTGTAAGCTTGTGTTCTAGTAAATGGTTTGAAATATTTGAGCCTAAGAGCTGGCATCAAGAGCAATGCAACTAACGATCATTTTGCTAATCGATAGGTCTAGCGATTATTCTTTTGATAAATCAGTTTGTTGTTTAGAACATTTAGAATGCCTGTAAATATCAGATTTTTACTCAATTTGAAGTTAAGATGATACTGCTTGAGGTCGTCCTTATAGAGTATTTATAACAGATAAAATAGTTTTAAACGCCAAAAGTGCACGTGTCCTGTGTCATTTTGATGTCATTCCTGCTTTGAACGAGTCATAAAACATCTTCTCTCACAAATGGCAGTCAGTTGGAGTCTGATATTCTATTACTAAATGAGTTGAATCTTAATAATCGATTAGTTGCGATTAATTGATTAACTTGTTGCAGCCCTACAGTGCACTATTTCTGTGTAAATATTGGAGAGACTTTTTTGTTGGTTTTGATGCTAATAATACCTAAGATTGGTGGGGAAAGAGGCAAATTGATGGTTGTTGTCTTGAATGTGGAAGTTAATGACGCGTGATGTTGGTGGTACTGTAGTTTCTCGATGCCATATTTCTGGATCAAATAGGAGAAAGGACCAGCTTATTGTGTTGAATGATGTGTTGTAAGTGGGCAATGCCTTTTGTGAAGTTGATGGGTATTTTGTTGCTCAGACTATCAGGGTTGTTTACCAGAGTGGTATATGACCTGATGGAGACATGTTATTGTTCGTGATTTTGGGAAATTTCCACCAGGCTGTCAGAGTTGATGATATTGTTAAAAGAGGTTGTTTTTTGATTGGTTTATTGATTGAGGAATGGTAGAGCTAATATTTGGAATGGGTTGGAGAATACTTGTTCAATGTCTAACCATATATTATCAGAGTTTTGCAGGTGGATCCATTTAAAAAATATTATAAATTAGTGCACTGTACACATTTTTATATTTTCTTTACTTGAAGAATCTCTGTTATAATTTTTTTTTTTTTCCAACCACCGTAGCCTTCTGTTATGTTTATTGTTCTATGGATGCCACTGAGCTGTCACCTGCCTTGCCCAAGAGAAAGGTAATCATCCCACTGCTATTCCATCAAGGGCTTTACTTTAGTACTAACAATTATTTTTTCATGGATGGCTGAACATGCGGAAAATGAAAGTTCTTCCAGAGAATTAAACCTCCTGAAGAGTTAAGTCATCTGTGTCATTGAAATGCTCGCACACTGAATATTATAGAATAAATAAAGCTTAAACCAAAATAGACAGGAAAGATAAATATTGTAGCGGTTACTATGGTCCCTGAAGAGCTGTAGTCTTGAATAGGTGTTATGAAATTGTATAGCTTTAGAGCTGGTATAGTCTGTGGTAGGAGCAGCAAGTCATGTTCGTTTTGCTCCGCTTCCCTTTTGTCCATTTTGGCATTCATTTGTGGATGACTAGCTTGTATAATCTGCTTGTAAACACTTAATTTATTATTATGAATATTATTTATTGTGTTTATTAAGCTATCACACAGTCCCACAATAAGTAGTCTTATTTAAATGGGAATATTTAATGAATCTATGTATTACCCTGTCAGTGTGGTAAATGAATTGCTAGTGCTAATGATTTGCCTCAAATACAAGCTGTGCATGTCAGCAACTTAAGAGCTTGTATATGACTTTTATTTTCTTACAGTTCAGGAAAATGCTGCTGTTTGTGGGGGGGAATTTACTAAATGCCTTGGGGGCATTTTTAGCAATAACTCAATAACAATATTAAGTACATATTTTCACTATACATCATGAATGGACTAAAATCTTGTAAAAGTCTTGAATGAGTGCAAATTGTGCAAACTATGAATGAACAATGAAATTAACTAGAAAAAAAAAACGTGCTTGGAAGATTGTACTACATGTTTCTTTTCAATGTATCTATAATTAGTGCTTTTTGCTCTCATTTTTATAGTTTCAATAAAAAAACCATAGTAAATATTACTATAAATAATTTTCAAATCTCCAAAACAACAATTATGATTTTATAAATGTTTCGATTGATTAGGACTACAAGGAAGCAACTGTCTCGGTCAAAAATCCTGCCAGAGACATTATTGGGTGAGAACCATGTGGAAACAACTGGCAGTGACTATCTGTGTAATTTGGGTACAGGTTCTTTAAAGAATATTTTTTGACATTGTTGTGGATGTGACCTTTTTGTAGCCCATTGCCCCCCTCTAGCCCTAAAGGAATAAGCAGAAGATAAATGACTGTTAAAAAAATAAATAAAATCTGTAATAATGCCACATTTATTCTACTTTTTTATTCACATTACACTATTGACCCAGTCCTCTGAAAGATGTCCCATACAATGTTTGTTGTTCTACTGCCGATCACATATATGTTCCGCCCCTTTCTCTTGCATTTCTTGGTTCTTTCTCTTTGTCTCTGGCTGGTCTCTCCAGTGGAGTCCCCTTAAAGCTGAGTCTTTAAACTTTGCATACTTTTTACCTTGCCACTATCATATCTTGTTCTCATCACCTTAATAAAACTTTCAATGTTCCTCTCCCACTACCCTCTTCTTACTGGCTATGTCATCATCGTATTCATATTAACATCATTATCAGCATGTTCCTTTCACACTTTCAGTACCACTCTGCCCCTCACTTTTGTATTACCAGTCCAATATGAACTAATGAGAATAGCAGGTGCAGGAGCTAATCACTGTTTTATTAGTTTTTCCTCCCTCTTGCGTCACCTCACTGATTGCACTCTCACTCACAAACATGGCGCTGAAATATTAACATCCACACACTCAAGGGAGGCAGCGCCCGAGGAGAGTTTAGTCACATCAAGGTGAGCTGTAAGCCCAGTGCAAAATTATGAAGAATGCACGCAGTTAGCCAGGAGCTAGAGATAATAAAATATGAATCTATTTGGTTGAAAGTACCTTAAAGCAGGCAAGTGAGCAGAGTCGGATGACTGTGCAATAGCCTGAGCTGTCTTCAGATGTAGTTTAAATTAAGTATTATATACGTTTTTGTAGGGGTGTATGTCTAACATCTGTGTTGATGTTCTCAAGTTCTTTTCAAAATATAAATAAATACAGTAGGTGGCTTGTGTGCAAAGGGGTAATATACATTCATAAATATGTAATTCTTTTGTACTGGAAATAACTAAAGGCTTACACTAATGCAATCATGGAATTGACCTGGCATCATTATTAGACATCTTTCGGCCTTCCTGCTGGTGCCTAGAGCCAAGACCAAACACGGGGAATCTGCAGTTCCAGTCCTATGGGGCAAAGGTCTGGAATAGCCTTCCCGAGGTTCTGAGAGAGGCCCCCACCCCAGCTGTGTTTAAATCTAAGATAAAGACTGTTTTGTTTAGCCGCGCCTATGACTGAAATACTTGAATCTGGTTTTTAATATCTTATAAATACCATCTTAATCTGTTTTTATATTCCTATTGATTTTATTGTGACTTACTCTGTATTGTGTTTTTTATGTGTTTTTTACGTTGTAAAGCACTTTGAATTGCACTTTGTACAAATTCTGCTCTTTAAATAAAATTGTATTGATTGATTGATTGATTGATTGATTGATTATGGTAACAGGGCCAGTTTAGGTAATGGCTAACAATGATCTTTGCTTTGTTCCTAGATGAGAAACCTTTGTGACTATATATTTGATTTAGTCAAGTCAATTAGACTGGCAGTTTCTCTTATTTCAATGTAGTAACATGGAAGCAAACCCACATATTTCCCTATATCTACTGTATATCTATTTTGTAGTCTTCTCTAATTGTTGAATAAATATGCAATTTTTACAGATTGTATTGGTTGCATGGTGATATTAGATGACTAAGCAGTTTCACCAAATGACTGGAAAAATAAGCAGGGTAGTAATATCAGGTTTACAAGAGAAGATGCAAAGGAGAACCGCTTGGCTTTTCTTGATTGTTCCACTATCAGAGGAGAAGACGGGAAGCTCCAGATAGAAGTATATAGGAAACCCACACACACGGATCAGTACCTGCTCTTTGGCTCTAAAACCACCCACTACAGCACAAGCTGGGAGTGATCAGAACACTACAACACAGAGCACAAGAGGTGCCCACCAGCTCAGAGGGCAAGAGGAAAGAGGAAACACACGTCCGGAATGCTCTCTCAGCCTGTGGATACCCGACTTGGGCTCTGAACAAAGCGTGAAGAGAACCAAAAAGCAGGACAAAAAGGGACAAAAGGGACAAAAGGGAAACAGAACCAAGAAGAAGGGGTGTCTCTATCCCTTATGTCTCAGGACTGTCAGAAAAACTGCAACAAATTTTTAGACAACACGAAGTCCCTGTTTATTTCAAACCAGGCAACACGTTAAGACAAAAACTGGTTCACCCTAAGGACAAGATGCCGACACAAAAACAGAGCAATGTAGTGTATTCTATCCAATGCAGTGAAGAAAGTTGTAAAGAGCGTTACGTAGGGGAGACTAAACAGCCACTTCACGAAGAGGCTTTATCAGCACAGAAGACACGCAAGTTCAGGACCCCAGAGCGCCGTGCATCTTCATCTCAAAGCCAAAAACCACTCTATTTGAAGACAGTGAGGTGGAGATTCTGAGCAGGAGAAAAAAGATGGTTTGAAAGAGGAGTTAAGGAGGCAATCTTTGTTAAAAAAGAGAATCCTTCATTAAATCGTAATGGAGGTTTAAGATTCAACCTTCCAGTTGTTTATAATGGTCTGCTGAAACCCTGGAGACGCCCGGGCATTCGGATGCTAAATAGGCACTCAAGGTGAGGAAGGGAACAATAGAACAATAGGCCCATCCCAGTTTCAATGGGCCATTAGCAGGAGGTCCCGCCCTGTGGGCAGGGCTCCTCACAGAGTAGGATGTAAACAAGAGTTCTCAGACTTGTTTCTCTGATTGAGAATGACTCTTGGATGAGAGTTGAAACGTTTTGTTTTTTCTAAAACAGAGTCCAGATGATTACAACTGAATCTTTGTCTACAGGGTAGTAATAGTGAATAAATATGCTTTCTCCACAAGTGTAGATTACATGCAGGGCTCACATGCGGTGTTCACATGACTTATTATTCTGATGATTCTGAGTAATCAGGCCTTACATCCATACTTTTCACAATATGACTGTACATGTGGGCTGAGTCACACACACTCAGACTGGCTGTATTCTCATTAACATAATCATAAATAGCTCACCTTTCTCGTGTCGTTTGGAGGCCAGAGTGCCTTGTGATGGTTGGTGATTGCATCTTAGCATGAAAATCAGAAGACAATGGCGCGGTAATTTTTTTTAGTGAGCTCTTGTTCATCTACAAGTCTAATCCTGGGCTGAGCATTGATTGGTTAAGTGTAGTGGATGGGCTTTTGATTGGTCCATTTGTTCACTTGTATCATGGCGGACGTTTAAGCAGCTCGTTCTTACAAGATCATTCGGATGATAGCGTTCATCTTGTCTGTGGGATCCTGGACGAAATATCAGTGATAATCAAATGCTTTTTTTGCTTCATATACAATAAGGAGAACATATTTATTGATGGAGATTTGGCTTTATTCAGCAGTTTGAGTATACAGTAGGAGGTGAAAGCAATGCGTCCTAAGTAGTGGTCCCCTGCTGGGCCTCAAAGGTATGGGCCACCAAATGTACAAATTAAAGAGGGGGTATTACACTTCTATGCATAGTCAGTTGCGAACACATAACATATATAGATCAAAAGATGTTACCTTTTGTTTGTTTGAAAATGCAATATTTGCCAAAAACAATGTATTAAAATGTTCAGTTCGGGTTTCGACACTCTCTCCCGCTCCCCTTCAGAGCATCAGCACAACACAAGCACACGCAGGTTTATGAAGCTACACCAGTAATAAACACAAAGTCATTATTTGTGTGCTGTAGCTCACCACTGAGAATCCTTCTTTAGAGTCTGTGTTTTAGTTAGTCCATTATCCAAGAAGCTTTTGTTAAAGAAACTATCCTCTGTAAAATGGGGCAAACAAACTAAACACACTTTCTCCGATGGTAGCCTGTCACTGAAACAACTCAAGCCACTTTTTCCTGAGTTGCCTGGTCTCTGGGAAGCGTGAAAATAAGTGTGCCTTCTGGTCATCCAAATGCATTTTCTGTCCGGACACATTTTCAATAAAAAGCCAAAAAGAAAGGAAATAGTAAATAATTTAATGTTGTAGCTGTACCGCCTCATCTATCTGCTGCTCTGTGAGGGGAGGGGAGCAGATTACCTGAAGGGAGGGGCAGAGTGGGAGCTGACCTCCTGGTCACGTGAGCTTGTGGGCTGTCACCTGTACAAAAGCCATAGCCTTGTTTATTAGAATACATTTAAGACGTCCAAACTACTTTAGACGTTTTTGATGAGGGAATAATGTTTTAACATGGTAGAAAGCTGCAAAAAGTTAATTTAGCATAATAAGTAAATGCAAGAGAAATAAAATAGTTTGAAATTACTACTGTGGCATTTTTATGGAAAGAACCCCCCCAGGGGCATGTCAATGGATTTCTTAGGCTTTTTGTTAGCTCGTCTGAGCTTCCATGAATGCAGTTTTGATTGTGGCATGGACAGTTCCGTCTTAATAAGCGTGGATCATCCGATGCATTACTGTATAATGTTGTAGGTCACCTCAGCTTCCATTGGCCTTTCTAATGAGTGTTTGACTGAGAGTATGTTTCACTGGCCTTTTGTTCGGCTGTGTAAACATCCCATAATTGCACTGCCTAACAGGGGAATAGTGCCACCGGGTTGAAAATTACAGATCAGCAAATGTGGACTAATAGATCTGAGAATGACTGTGTTTTGTACCAACCTTCTTGTGTCAGTGATATTGTGAGTGTTTCTTGGTAGATTGAATTATAGAGGGACAGGTATTCGGATATGTACATAATAAACATGGTACTGAATCTATGCATGAGCATGTTCTTGCTGTGTATGTATGGCTGTGTGTGTAAAGTCAACACCTGTATATCAGCTTAATGCCCTTTTCGATTAGGTCCAATTCTGTGTGTTCAGCCAATAGCAGGTCCTAGAGCAGGCGTTTGTGTTTTCCCTACTGTGGCAATTCTGTGCATGGCCCTGCACATTAATGTTCCCCTTCACCAGTCCAGCTTATGTCAGCCCCACACCCATCTGTGTACAGTGGACCAGTCCTTTTCAGACTGTGGTGTAGATGCCACTTTGGCTGTTCAAAGTTCTTCCGTACGCGAGCAATCTTGTTGGATTTGTATGTAGTTTACTGTAGTTCTTGTTAAATGTTGCGTTCCTTTTTGGAAGTTAGAACTCGGACTCTGTAGAGACATTTTCTCAGAGTTTTTGTGTTCCAGTGTCAAGTCAGAAAAACCTATGAGCAACACATTACAGTTGGTGTACTGTAATGACACAAAGAAAATAATAAAAAACAGGAAAATGTAAATCCAATTAATTTAATGTATTAACCCAGACAAATAACTGTCAGATATGAAACTGTATTTAAATGCAGGGCGCAGCTATGTTGGATTCTTTGTCTAACTGACCAACTTGGGGTTTGTCAGTTAGACAATTGTTGTCAGAGTTTCCAAGTAGGAATTCCGAGATGTGAGGCTGTTCCAGTCGGGAAATCTGACCTCCGAGGAGAGCTGGAATGCAGAAAAAGTCCGGTTGCGGTTGGTTGTCATTTTTGTTTGGTTGTTATTTATAAAAGTCCAAAGCAACCCAATACTCTACCTCTAAAAACATAACAGCTTGGTTTTTACTGTGAAAGTTTGATGACCCTTAAGCAATAGTTACAGCAAAGATTATTTAGTTTGATGATTAATTAAGAAACTGTTTGTGGTCAAAGTAACAACATATATATAATTTCTTTTCCACAATATATGCTTTATAATTAAGGTGATAAAAAAATTTGGGTGTGAGGTGCAAACTACTTGCCCCGTATTTATTCTAATATAGGTTTATTGTATCTTGAGCGCCCATTGTCTCTTGAGTAGCTTTCACTGGGATCAATTAATTTGACAGAATTACCAGAGGGTTTTATTCAACTAATATTTGAATTGCAGCGCTGCCCAAATGTCTAAAGATATGCGAGTCTCCATTTGATTTGACATAGTTTGCATGATTATTCCTCCAACAACCTCAAGGTCTGCAAGCATATTAGCTCATTTGAAAAACACATTAGTGTGAAATGATTGGAAAACTTTTAATTTGCCTTATTCAATAGTGATTCTAAAACAATATTTGTGTTTTGAATCCATTTGTCTGTTTGAAAATGAAGTACGTGGCTGACTCTACTTTTGCAGACTTTCTGTCTTCTTAATCAGCGTTTTGTCCACATTTATTCAACCTTGTGAGCCCCCTATTCAGAGCTGGAAGCCTTCTCTGAGAAATAGTATTGATCTGTCCTTTTGTCTGCGCACTTAGGCCATAGGCTGCAGATCTGCGAGAGTATAAAACCAGAGTGATATGTGTAGACAAAGGCAGGTAGGCGACACGAAGAATCTAGTGGCCTCTCTGGGTGCTCGCAGTGGAGTGATGAGGGGCAGGAGAAGGGTGATCTAGTCTTCCTCCAGCTCTATTCATCATGTGGCTCATAGGCACCCTCTCGGCAACAGGCAACCCGCTTCCACCCAACACCATCTATCTGTCTCTCTTTAAGATTGAACTTTAGTGAAGAAAAAATGTATGGATGGACTCAAACTTTGCAATTAATTTTAATCAAGAGGTCCACAGCCAAGTATGTGGCTTGGCACAGAAAAAATACAATTACTACTACTAGTAGGGCAGGGTGGTATGGCCAAAAATATGAATTGATATAGATTAGACATTTGACGTTAGACAAAATACCAAAAAACAAGCACAACAATTTATTTTCAATTTAACAATAAGCACTTTCTGATATACATTAAAGGCTATAATTTGATACCAATATTGCATATATTTGTAAGTAGTCTATAATGCAACATCTACTTTTAAGTACAATAATCTAACTATGGCCTGTCAAGTAGATGAACATTTCATAAAGACTAGACCTGCATTCATTTTGCTTGCCACATGTTAAGGAATGTTATTTTGTGGTAGCCCTTATTATTGATTCTATAGTGTTTAGGTTTATGTGGGGTTTCATGCAATATCTTTGCTCCAAAGCTTAAAAAAAAGCCCAGACCCAACAAATTCTGCCCTCTCCCTCTCCTCAGCCGCCGCAATACTCTCACTCAATGTGCTCTGTTTTATTGCGCTATTTCAATTTCAAATCGTACTCAAAATTATTACTGGTATCACCGTGAAAGGTATGATATGGCCCAGCCCTAACTACTATAGTACTAGTAGTACTATAGTACTAGTACTATAGTACTACTAGTACTACTACTAGTACTAGTACTAGTAGTACTATAGTACTACTGTTGCTGTTTTTTAATTTTGTCTATTTATTTTTCATGGGTGCACTTGTTTTATCTGAATGAAAATAAAGCCTGTTTAAGGACTAATTCTACTGATATCACTATAATCCAGAAGGAGGGGACCCACCCACTCATGACTTTTACTACTGCCACGAGTACTACTACTGTTATTATTTATAACTGTTTCAACTTTGTTATTCTTAGTTTTTTAATAAGAAATTATTGAGTTATTTATATTAACCTTGGTGAATGTCTGAAGTTTCTCTCCCACACACATCTTTTTTTTTTATCTAACAAATACATGTGTTGTTGCAGTCTTAGTACTGCATAAATATAACATTGTAATTTAGATTTGGTTGTTTTCATGGATAATGTTAAACTCGGTTCTTGAATGTGTCATTTGATTGGCTAATATCTTTATCCACTTACACTTATTGTGAACCTTTTTCTTTAAGAAGATTTCCCAGATAAGATCTAAATTGAGTTGCACTTTTAATTAAAGAGGCCGGGTAATGGCTTTAATAGCTAATGTTTGTTCATCTTTTGAAATCTTTTCTGTACTGACTTTACCTTGACTCATTTGTTTCACCTTGAGGCACAATAAGCATTAGTAAACATACAAATAAGAAAGTATGGCAAGCTAAAGCATAACAAATAATAATGAACCTATTCAAAGGAAAGCTATTTTATTATAGCTTTCCTTGTCTGCTTGTGGATGATGTTGTTAATGACAGGTTTGACTACTCATTTCAGTTGGACGTAGTTAACATTATTATATTTTTAATTTGACTAAATCTTGTTTAGATTTCCCTGAATTTTGGCAAAGTTTACAACATTACTTACCGACTGGACATGAGGTTGATATTTTGAAGCGCGTCCGATTTGGCACCTTGTTCATTAAACGTGTTTATTATGTAAGTTCATTATTACCAAAGTTAGCCATTTGGATCTTAAGACATTTGTATATAGGACATTAGTAACAGTTAAAATATAGAATATTTACTCTATTTGAATGAGTATTTATCAAGAAAACAGTTTATATATGAGAGTAAATTTTATCGACCCAATCCCAATAAGATGTTTTGTCCCAAGTATGGTTACTACAGCAACTTCAGCGCTTAAAATATCTGGACTTGGGCAGTGGCAGAGATAATTAGCTGTTACCTAGCAACCATACTGTAAACAAGGGCCAAAGCTTGTCTGATTAATATAATAGTTGACGATTAAATAAATACATGACCACGACTTTATATTGTTTAATGACTGTTTAAACTGTCAGAAAAATGTGTTTCTTGACATAAAGACATTTCCTTTAGACCTTATTCCAACAAACAACGTAATACTTTATATTACAAAAGCATGGGAACCTGTCGTATGCACTTTAAAGCCTTATGTGGGACAGAGAATTCACAGTCCACAACATTTATCGCTACATTCAGCTCAATAACAGAATAAAGTGAATTCTGAAAGCATAGAAGTAAGAAATGAGGGCTAAGTTTGCACTGTGGAAATTGTTAATATTCTGAGAGCATGCCCAGCGTCCATCACTCAAAGTCAAACTCATATTTGGAGCCTCTTACAGGTTACAAGTTACAGGGGAAATTCGATCATCGTGGTTGTAAATTACCTAAATTGTAAATCACATTATCTTCTTTGTGCTCCTCTGTCTTTCCTCTCCTCCTTCTCTTCTTTACCTCTCTCCTTCTCTTCCTCGCTCCTCCCTGCCATGCTTTCGCAGTGATGAAGATTGATGTTCAGCTCCTAATTAGCATCTGCTTTGGTATGCACACTGGCCTTCTGTCCAGCGCTGACCCTCCAATCAGTTAAAAGACATGACAGGCCTTGTCCAATCAGATTAAGGCCAGCGGGACACGCATCCTGTGTGGAGCTGTCAGTTCAGATGCATTGTGGGTACTACTGATGAATGGTGATTTGGCCTAAGAGACCCAAATGATGCAACTCTAATCGTCAATAAGGGAACAAGCGTTATGGATGTTTGTGTTATTTTCAGAATTTGATGTTTTGTGTGTAATCCATTGGCATTTAGGCTTTAGGGATACGAATAAATATCATGACAGTGAATGATGGGTTGAACTGAAAGCAAATTGTCACACACTTGACTTGGTGCAATCCACAGTCTTGATCAAAATGATGATGTATGCTGCTCATCACAATGTGGTCACTGTTTTGTAGTTTTCTCTGGGATTTCCCTGCTTAGACCTGGCTTCGGTTCCAGTTAAAGGCCCAAATAATCCCCCTCAACCACTGACAGAACTTTTTGATACTACCAAAAGTGTGAACATGGGGTTTTAATAACTCTATTGTTGAAAAAGATTCAGTTGTAGTCATCTGGACTCGTTCCGACTTGATCCAAGAGTCAGTCTCAATCTGTGAAACGCGTCTGGGAACTCAGGTTTTATATCCTGCTCACAGGGTGGGACCTGATAAAGGGAGTTTCACTTGAAACTAATCTCTTTGTTTAGTAACAGCCCTGAGATGAGCCATCCACATCCTATTGTGACCTAGCTTTCGCTCCCTCCTGATTTGTATCAGAATGCCCCGGTCGTCTCCAGGGTTTCAACAAACTATTATAAACAACTGGAAGGTTGAATCTTAACCCCCCGCGGTTACGGTTTAAGGAAGGATTGTCTTTTTTAACAAAGATCACCTCCTTAATTCCTCTTTCAAACCATCTTTTCTCCACCTCACTGTCTTCAATAGAGTGGTTTGTGGCTTTGAGATGAAGATGCACGGCGCTCTGGGGTCCTGAACTCGTTTGTCTTCTGTGCTGATAAAGCCTCTTGTGAAGTGGCTGTTTAGTCTCCCCTATGTAACGCTCTTTACAACTTTCCTCACTGTATTGGATAGAATACACTACATGGCTCTGCTTTTGTGTAGGCGTCTTGTCCTTAGGTTGAACCAGTTTTTGTCCTAAAGTATTACCTGGTTTAAAATAAACAGGGATTTCATGTTGTCTAAAAGATCTTTGTAGTTTTTCCGACCTTATGTCCTGAGACATAAGGGATAGAAAGTCAGGTCACAATAGGATGTAGATGGCCCATCTCAGGGCTGTTAGTAAACAAAGAGATTAGTTTCAAGTGAAACCAAAACCCCCTTTATCAGGTCCCGCCCTGTGGGCAGGGTTTACACCAGGGGTGTCCATACTTTTTTCATCAAGGGCCGCATTTTGAAATTTATACGGAGCAGAGGGCCACAGACAACCCGACAATTAAGTGAATCATTCAAAATGTAGCATTTGACATCTTTTTATGAGCCTCCACACCTTTAATAAGACTTGGAACATTAATATTAGGTTAGTATAACATCAAAATGATTGAATGTTTCCAATTTTACAGTAAGAAGTACTACTTTTTGTTGTTTGGACCAATTTAGCACAAAGCTGGAGGGCCAACAAAAATTGGTCTGAGGGCCGCATTTGGCCCCCGGGCCGAAGTTTGGACATGCCTGGCTTACACTAAGTAGGATATAAAACCTGAGTTCCTAGACGTGTTTCACAGATTGAGAATGACTCTTGGATGAGAGTCGAAACATTTTGTTTTTCAGAGTCCAGATGACTACAACTGAATCTTTTTCTACAATGGAACGCTCCTGGACGAATGAGGAATTACATCAACATGCTTAACAACTATAATAATTCTATTTCTTCAGATTTTTTGCCTTGTTAGTGTCTGCTGCAATCACCAATATTTTAAGAGGCCTGTGACATCACACACCTCTGCTGTGACGAGAGGCTCAATCAGACATCTGCCTGCAGGAGCGGAGTTTGAAGTGGCTATGTCTGACAGACTATTCTGCTACTCGTACCTCATTTTCCCTTTAGTACAGCTGACACTGCTCAGTTTAACAGTTCACATACAAAAGCATTATATGTCTTGACTGAGAAATCCATTCGACCAACATTCTGCATTATAGTTACATAATATCCACATAACAACAAATTTGGTCTTGGTCATAGAACATTTTACAATTATAATTACAATTTACAATTTAACATTTTAGTGCCACAATTAGTGTCAGAAAAAACATCACAAAATAACAGTAAAATACTTATATTGTATATATAGATCACATTTTTTCTAGTATGTGACCAGTTTTATGAAATCAAACTTTCTGATTGATAAAGTTAAGTTAATAATACGTTTATAACTGTACAAGTTAACATAAATGGCCTAAAAGCCTCTTTTTTACATTCAGGGTTAGATTGAACTGAAAAAGTCAAATGGTCATGAGTATTATTTTTGTTGGTACGATTATATTGTGACCTTAATAATCACGATTATCGATCAACCAAATAATCTTGACATCCCTATTCACAATGAAATTAATTTGTGAGGCAAAGGCCTGAAATGAAATGAACTACATAGTTTTGCAGTATTTTTGTCATCTTATATTATATACTTCCTCCATCACATTCAAAGCCCCACCACCACACAGCGGTTTCCTCTGTTCCTGTTCCATCACACTGCCCACACCTTCCTTCCCCAACAACTCCGTTATTTATTCTCAGTATGTCACGCTGTTCCCTATTGTAATTCCCAAGAAACTTTTTAGCTGCATCACGCCTCCACACGCCACGTTGCGAAATGACAGTGCCTCAGACTAAACAGGAACCTAGAAACCTGTGGTGCAGAGGTGTCATAATTATTATCCAAACATCCTTGGTAGAGCAATCAGAAAGGCAATGCGATTGCAGTTACCTAGGGTGAATACGGCCGTTGTGTCCTTTGGCAAGACATTTAGCCTCGCCCCCAGTGTCTGCATACACTGTTTTGTGAATGTGCCTGCGAATGGGTGTGTGGTTCCTTGATGTAAAGCGCTTTGGGTGCCTTGAAGATAGAAAAGCGCTAAATGTGAATTTATCATTTTTTACCATTTATTATTTCTATTTCCAAGCAAAAGCCTTTTTGAGCTAATGCTTTCTTCCATTATTCCCCTATGCCATGTCCAACAAACACAAAGAATCTGCACAAACGACATTTCTTCATTGGTTACGGTGTAAACTAAATAGATAATTAATACAAAACAGGGTTACTCAAAGTGCCGAACTCCGGTGCCACAAGTCAATATTGTTTAGACCGTGGGGCCTTGATCTGTATTTTTGACTTGCTTGTTTGCCTTACGGTTAATGCCGATCCGGGAGCGTGCTCACGGCCTCATGGTCAAAATCAACTCTGTTCCAGTTTTTCAGCGGAAAAAACTTTTAGGACTAGAAATCCAGTCCACATTTTCCCTTTCACTTTGTGTTTCTGCGCCTGAACAAATGCCTGGTTTATCCAGCAGTCTGAAACGCTGAATGAAAGTTTGTCCCAGAGCTCAACAGAATACAGTGAATGCATGGTTAAGAACCTGCATTTATATTACAACATGCTGCGAGCTGCAACCGCTGGCTCCGAGCAGCATGTCCCTGTGCACAGCCAGGTCGTAATGCCCAGACAGACGGGCCCAGAGGAGTGGGGAAAGGAGTGAACATGGCAGAGCAGCGGTAGGAGGATTTCTGTCCCAAACTGCGGAGCTGGAGCAGACAGAGGTGTTTGTGACAGACTTCCACAACCCACAGTGAGGTGCTTTTTCCGCCTCATAGACAGACCCATGTGTAAAGCTGCTGCGTGGGCTCCTCTCTGACCGCTGCTCACGGAGGTGCACAGGGGATGAACCTCAGCACAGCGGTCAGAGAGGAGCAGCTCTGACCCTGTGTGTGTTTTAAAGTAAGATTTAACCCATGACAATGTGGCTTTTAATTCATTTGAGGGAAAGACAATACCAAAAAAATGTGTAAGTATGGAAAAACAATAGGTCTATTATTTTAACATATTTCAACAACAAAAAAGGAACGGAAGCTCAAATAAGAACAAATAGCCTAAATAAATACAATAATAATAATAATAATAATAATAATAATAATAATAATAATAATAATAATAATACCTACATAAAAGACAACATGAGAAGTTTGGTCCAACTTTTATTTATTTGAGTAAATAACTGACTATATGAGCATAAACATAAGGCAAACAGTGAATGAAGTTTAAATGTGTAATGTGTATTTGAGTTGGCAGCGGTTCTTTGATTAGTCCTGCCTTTTTCTGTTTGCATCTTGCTGTTTCCATGATTGCCTTGTCACCTGGCAGTGGGTCTACTAAGCCCCGGCTCTCATTAGCACCAGTGTGGACAGACTGACATCTCATCTGAGGCGTTTTTCCTTTTCCTCTATCCTTTTTTACTTTTGTGCTCAGAGTCTGCCTCAAATGCACTTCATACTTCTCCTGCTTTGCTCTTATTTTTGCACAGCGTTCCCCTCCCCTCCAATGTATCTCTGCCTACCAGGGCTTTTTAATTAATGGCGGGCAATGATTCTTATCTTATCGTCCGATCGCTCTGCTTTCTATTAACTACACTGATGGAGCAGGGGAGGCTGTAGGGGATGGATGACACGCACCCACCCACCACCAATACACACAGTCGCGGACGTTTCCAAAATTGTTACATGTGCGCACACTTCATGTGCACACACTGCTCAAAACAAACAAGGCAGGAGGCAGTTGTGTTCACATAGACACTAGTCATGATCCTATCTTAATCTCGCCACGCACACACACAAACAAAAAACTGGCCGATGTTATCTGACGTTGTGATTTAAGAAGCGTTGTTTGAGGGTCTCTCCTCCTAAATCCCCTAAACGCCCTGGGAATCCCTCCCTGGTCCAGCCCCTTGCCTATCTCTCCTCTCCCCCCCACTTCACTACAGCTTTCTGGCTGAATGAATACTTATCATTGGGCAGATAAAGAGGCGACCACGCTGAGGCTGGCTTTATCTTTGAGAGGCATGTTTACTCCCCTTGAACACAGAACATTTCACAGATGTTTCATACGCCAAGCTCACTTGATCCGGCACAGATGAGAGCGCCACATTTTCTGCTTCAAACGCACTTCTTTTATGTGTGTTTATGTTTACCTCTGCCAGGTACTACTATGACATTTGGGGAGGAATGGGTTGCATTTGAATAACATCAGGAATAAATCAGGCCCGAACAATTGCATTTGCAATTAGATTGCGATGTTACAAAACAAGATTATATAATCGCAGAGGTGATTATAGCCCTTTTCAGGAGCCACACGTGCATTTGGAGGTGAACGGAGCAACATGCTCCGCCCGTGTGGCCCTGTGAATGCAGTTGCTGTCTGCAGTCTGCAGCTTCATTAACCAGTGTTTCATTTTATTTTATTAACAAGGGGGGGTGAGAGAGAAAGAGATTTCCTTGATTTTGTTTTTGTGTTTTGGAGGAATTATTTTTTTTTTTTAATCCTACTGACTACTACTGATTTTGTATAATATGGGTACAAACAATTATTTTCCAATTCCATAATAACAATACAGCTTACTTGTAACCATTACTGTATTTTGGGGCAGATATGTAGCGCGCAAATCTGTCCAGCCTCCACCCTTCACACAAAAGTTACATACTGCATCTTTAATCATATAGTATGATTGCAGGCTCTCTTAGAAGGCAAGGCAGAGGAGGGAAAAATAAATAAATTGTCAGATGGGGGGATGGCACTCCCCACATCCCCCTAAAATTGCCTACTGGATGTAGCATGTGCATACTATATAATGCTTCCTTTTGCCCCTTATTCTTTTTTTTACTTTTTTTTTTTTTAAGAATAAACATAAAGCACAAACAAAATTAAGGCACATTTAAATTAACCTTTTGCGCTTATTTCCATACACGTGTTGGTGGGACTCCCTGCGCTCATTCGCTCCTCCCTTTCCGTTCAAGTATAATTAGTTAAGCTTACGCCACAAACTGTCCCTGCTTCTGCAATATGTTTTCATAAGCCCTTTTCACAAAACTGACCAGCTAGTTCCGGTTATCTTAAAAATGCAAAACACTGTTTCCTGCTCCATTTATTCCTTATGGGGAATTAGCTAAGTCTTGCTAAAATAAATCAATTATTAATTAACATAAAGGGGGGAGCGAGTTACAGATTGATAATCACAGGCAGCATGTTAAGACCTTTACTAACCATGTACATATTTCACCTGAGGACATCTATGTTCATAAAAGTTGGTGTTTTGTCTCTAAGCTAATGTTAACATACAATAAATGTAATCAATAATGTTAAAATAACACTATAAATTAAACTAACCGTGAAAGGGCCTATTTCCTCCTCATTCCATGCTTGTTTGTGTGAAATGTGAAAGGTGATCTCAGCGGGATCCCAGGTGGCCAAATTAAAAGTTTACGGTTCCCACTGCCCAGAAAGAAGAGGTGCTCTTGCTCATTATGTAAAGCAGCGCTCAGTTTGTGCTCAGACCAAGGCAGTCACAATGCCTGACTATGACCTTGGCACTGAAAATAAACAGCATTCTTTGACTGTCATTATTACAGTTAATAGAGTTAACTTGGCCTTAATTAGATGACAAACAGATTCGATATCAAAAATATATCAAATTACAAATATGATACAATACATAAAAATCTTTTATGATTTTAATGCTGTGAAATAATTGCAATCAAATCGAGATTACAATATTCCTTGGGGGGAAAAAATCTCTATTATGATTTTTGGTTAAATTGTTCAGCCCTAGTGTTAAGTTGTAATATGTTCATTTTTCTCTACCCCTACCCAGGTTCCATATTTGATATTTTGGGGAAATGGTTTTATTGTTATTGTCTCGTAATAAAGGCTTGACATTAATACAAGCCAACAAGCTGCCAAATGCTTGTGTTTGGCCCCAGTTGCCACTTTTGCCTGTTGAATTGTATGCTTTCTGCTTCTAACCTTGACTTATTCTACAGTAATGTTTAAACTATATATTTTATGAATCACTTTCAACATGACTTCATAGCAAAAAGACAAGGGTATATTTTATCATGAATTATAGACCATTCCAACCACAGTTTTGTGGCTAAATTGTTAAATTATCAGACAGTTCTTTAGTATTATATATTTAGTAAATTCTTTAGTAATTCTTTACTTTTATAATAAGTTGATTACCAGTAATAACAATTTGAAGTAAATATAAATTGCATACTTTCTTTTTCACTATTCTATTACCTCGGACTACATTGTCCAACATAATCATGCTTGCTAGAGTGCTGAGCTTCGAGGCAAAATAAATTAAATTCCTGATGATAGCTTGTTGGGATTTTTGCACGCAACACTGAGCATGGATTCAGCAACAACAAAATCCATCCTCAAATGCCGCGATCAATGAAAGATGCAAAACTTCAACATAGATTTCTGTCAGTTCACATCGAGAGCCGAGTTTGCTGTTGCCTGCGAGAAGGGAAAAGTAACAGAGTTTTATGGTTGTTATTGGAGAAAGTATAACAGACACTCGCCCACACTTCCTCACAAGCTGTAATTTCCTCATTTGGGGGACCATAGCAAAACAATTATCAGCAGGGCATAATACAATAAAGCAGACCGTTTCCATGTATTACTGAGGGACAACACATTTATTTCACTTTGTCCAGTGCACTCTTAGGAGTCTAAACTCCTGCTGGTGCAAAGTAGGGACCATAACTCACACCACTCTCTCTCAGACAGAAGGCAGACTGCATCGCTGTGTGGGCAAGTCTTTTCAACAGCCATCATGCTGCAAATCTATTTACAGAATTTAGTTGTTTAAAAACAAAAAAAAAACAAAAAAAAGTTTTACATTATGGGGCAGTTTGGCAATATCAAGTTTGATTATTTGAGATTTTGAAACTCTTTTGATTGCGAACACAATCACAACGTAAATTGTGATTAAATATAATTGATTAGATTCTAAACTCGAAACATACCAAGTACAATTTAAGAAAAAACAGGATAAACCCAGATCCAAACCAAAACATAAAGAGCTTTTAGCCCATGCTAGATGAACAGAGTTTATGTATATATATGAAGGCACATCAGGACTCAGAACCATGCATGACAATGTTGACACTTACTGTGCGATATTTTTTTTTGCATTCAAATATTCTTTCAAAACTCACTGGTGTCCCTGTGTTTTCTTCTTCAGGGAGTTTGGCTGGAGAGATCCGGAGCTGCCAGAGGTGATCCAGATGTTACAACACCAGTTCCCCTCGGTGCAGTCCAACGCCGCCGCATACCTACAGCACCTCTGCTTTGGAGACAACAAGATCAAAGCTGAGGTTTGTCTATTTTCTCAATTCTGGTGGAATGCTTTGAAGGTTGCAGTAAGTATATTTTGTTTATAGAGCCTTCTGCCAAGTTGGTATCCAATGCTGATTACATATTTATTATGCATCAACATTTCCAATAAAATACTTTTGTTTTATTATTTTTTGTATTGTTTGTTTGTTTGTTTGTTTGTTAAGATAGATGCACATGGATATATTGGGGATGTCATATATTTTAAATTAAGTCAACGTTTGTTGCAGTATAGTTGAAAAATAAACTCTACATACAGTTTCTAATCAAATGTATTTTTCAATTTTTATTCAAAATTGATTTTGATTTTCAAAATTGATTTTGATTTGTATTCAAAAGACTGCATTTTTTTTCAAATTTGACTCATAATTGTTACCCAAATACATTTCCCTGTAAAAAGGCTGTAATGTACCATAGGTCACATGACCCACAGGCAGGGCCGTACGTGTCTTGTGAAGACAGTGGACAGATCAAAGTATGTTTTTTTTTACTTTCAGTGTGAGGAGATTGTGAGGGAAACTGGCTTGGTCACTTTTGAACCTCAGTCCTGTTACCTGAATGGCCTCTCCAGACGAGCCTCCTTGAGCCTACACATATTCTGAGTCAGTGTGTTGTGCACAGTGCCGCAGCTGCTAACATTAAGGTTGTCAAATTTGTTTGACATATAGACGTTTTTGGTCTTTTAAAACTGAAAAAACTTGCCTTTTCAAAAGGCCTGTATAAAGCCACATATAAGTCTGTTTTGTTATTTTTACCTGATATTACCCGAAAAAGAAATAGAAAATACACAAATTAAGTTTTTCATATATTTGAAAAGAGTTTTGGTAACTGAATCACCTCTTTCAACGTAGGATATAACGAATGTATCAACACCCCCCCATGGCCTCGAGAAAATAAAACTACAAAAATTTAAACTAGAAAATCGCATATTAGCCTGAAATAACATTAATAAGTTTAAATACAGGCTAAATAACATTTCTTTCATTCAGTTTCATTCACAGACTGTCTTTCTTTGGTTTGCACATGACGCTATGAAGACATGGCACAACACAGACGCACTCGTGTTACTGCTCGGTCACTGTGGATCACTTTTACCACCGCATGTCCATGAACGTCACACACAGATTGCTTTCTGACTCTTACCGCTGCGTTTATGTTTCACATTTAACACAAAAAGTGCATGGGATAGAATGGAAAGAAAGTAAATGCAAACGCATTCTCTTCACATATTCTTCAGATATGCTTTATTGCTTTATATTGCCAAATGAGAGGTCAGTAGCGAACTCTCCTCAGAAAGGGGAGGGAGGAAACAAGCATGAAGGGAATCAGGACAGAGGCGCGCACGGCGGGACAGAGATGTGCAGAGGGAAGCACATATAGAAGCCGTGACTAGCTCTAAACCCGTGACAAACGTGTGTTAGCGGCACAGGCAGGCTGACCCACTCCTCCGCTTCTCTCTGTATTTAGAAGTAAATCTGTCCACGGATATCCCAATAATTACTGAAATAAACTTCAAAACTTCAAAACACTCCTCACAGCTCTAACTATCGCAAAGAAAACTATCCTCATGGACTGGAAAACCCGCAATAGCATACACATTAACCTCTGGAAAAATCTTCTCACCGACTTTATAACCCCATTATAATGGAATATACATCTCCCCCCTATAATCACTCATCTGAAACCGACCTCGCCCACCCAACGCTCTCTGACCTTTTACAACTCTGATTCCCTTCTCTTCTTCCTCCATCTTCCACTCTTCACACATTTCAGTCATCTACCAACTTTATGTATTTGTCTTTGAGCCAACTCCTACACAACCACACAATCACCACCCTGCCACACAAACATGTTATTAACACATACATGTATTTTTGTTTATTGTTATTATCATCATTATCATTGTTGCTGTTGTTAGTACTACTCTCACTGTTATTATCACTTTTGCTATATCATTACTATTACTATCTTGTCACAACTGTTGTCCTGAAAATACGAACACCCCCCCCATAATTTCTTGTATTTTTTAATGCACCACAGTGTAGTAAGGGAAATGTACATACACCGAAACACACTCAAGCTGGCTGGACCGACGAGAGGTGGTTTCCTTGGGACAGCATCTCTGTCCCAAGATACGATCGTTAAATGTCCTCCTTCTTTTAATGCACCTTAGACACTATACATGATACAGAAAAAATAAATAAAAAATAAATAGAAAGGGCAGAAATGATGCTGGGATAGATTAACAGATATGTATATGTACTGTATGTAAGTGTAAGTGTATTCTGTATACATATGTGTATATATGTATGCATGTATATGTATATATATGTGTAATTCATTTACAAATATCTATATATATATTATATCTTCATATATATATTATATATATATATATATATATATATATATATATAATATATGTATATAAATATAAATAATAATAAATAATTTTGGTATATAATGATTGCTATTCTAAAAATATGACTACATTATACGACAATATATGGTAGCATTGTGATGATGGTAATAATAATATAAAAAAATTTTTACTGCATGCATAAACACACACACTCACGCACACATATGCACAAACAAACATATACTCGCAAACACACGTACATCCACGCACACCCCCACACACAAACATGCAAATGCGCGCACACACACACACACACACACAATCACCCCTCTCTGAAGTTTCTAGACTGTTGTCCCTCTATTTGCTTAATGTCTCTGTTGTTGTCTGTCTTTTGCTGTTTTTGTTGTCCTCACTATTGTTACTGTTTTGTATTTGAAAACAAAAAAAACAAAAAATAATAATAATAATAAGTACCTGTCCACTGTGTCTGTCGGCGTGTGTCGCCATGTTGTATTTGACTTCCGCCCAAACAACTGCACTGTGATAGGTCAGCCACCCAGTGGCCGGGCTCAAACCTAATAGCTCGAGCCTGGCCAGATGGATTCTCAAGAGTTTGTGAAACAAATATTCAGAGAATTCATCCGGTGTGAGCCAGGTTACTGATATCCATGTGTTTGAATTGCAAAGTGTTTACAGGCAAATGGCACTGATTTGGCAGAATACTTATGTTGCAAAAAAATATTCACAAAAATGCAAGCTGCAATCTCCATCTCTTAGCTGTCCCTGCTATTAAGTAGCATCTTTGCTGGCAATAAACTTCTAATAGTCCCTTAGTCACAGATTTGTTTATCCAAAGCAATTTTGAGAAGTCCCCCCGGAACTTCTTAATAAACCCTCTAAATATTTCTAGCAGGTTTACAACAATGGCCAAGGCTTGTGCGCTCACTTTCACACAAATGTTTTCCTGAAATTACATGTCCCTGTACTCCCCGTATTACCCTTGGAATCAATTTACAGGTCCACGCAGGCGAGGGCATTGATAAATTTGTTTGATGAAATTAATTTCTGCCAGCCAGTCAATAGCCGCTTTTGCAAACCATGCTAATATTATTCTGGGTTGCTCATTCACGCACAAATGAAAGGAAGCAGGGCAAACACAAATGAACAGCACCCAAAGCATAATGTTGAAATGTTAACAACTGCCAATGCTTAATAAACAGAAAATTACCCCAAAACTTTTTTTGTTTGTTTTTTTGTTTTTTTAAAGCTTGAGATTGTTTCCAGGCACACCTACAAAATAAGACACTGCTAATGATGCATGCAGGATTTCTGTCTTTTGTTGTTTTTGTTGTCTTGTGCTATTTTTATTTTGGTTTTCGCTCTCTGTTCTGTGTTTTCTGTTTAATATCCTTAAAAAAAAAAACAATAGAGGAAAAAAAGAAAGAGAGGGGTTTATCGTTGGCAGCCAAAATATATGCTACTCATTACTGTATAAAATTCTGATTATCTGCACAGATCCTGTTGGCAAAACATCTGACTCCTAGTGGTCATTGTATTCAGTATTGCAGCCAATTCTTTTCAGCTCTTTTTGATATAATGTTATAACTACATTGTAAATAGTGTTTTGCCATTTTTAGTTTACAGGCAATACATTCAGATATGACTTGACAGCAAGTGTGCTGTAGATGTGAGACAGCAATAAATCACAGGACATACATCAAACCACATACTTTGAATGACATTTGCTCCTTTCACTCTGAATTATATGTATTATTTCAATGTATTTATGCATGTGTTTTGTGGTCCATTTGTTGCAGGTTTGATGCAGTCATGGCTTCACTTTTTGTTAATTTCTTACTTTTAAATTTAAATTAATTGCTTATATTGCTTTATAAAACAAATCAACTACCTTTCAGTAAACCAGATTATACCAGAACTGCTATCATCTTGTGGCTGATATAGCAGGAGCACCATCCTGTGCCCTTTAATATTTCAAGATGTTATCTATTTCTAACTGTCACAATAACACCCCTATTAATGCTAAAGCAGAGTTTAATTTGCCTTTAACCACTTCAAATGAAGACATTGAATATGTGTGGATTCAGAATGGAATCTAGATGTAATTAGTTTGCAGAATGCAATTGACTCTATTTTTTTCTCAGGTTAGCTTCAAGAATACAGATTAGGTTAATACATTGTTTTCAGGAAAATATTATTCAATTTAAACTAAATAAGAAAGCTTGTCTTCTGGAAAAACAAAACATTTGTTCTTGTTTACTGATTGATGTGTGCTTGCTGTATGTAAAAGTGTGTGCCTTCAGTCTTGATTAAACCTCTTGAGAGTCTCAAGAAATCTTCAAGGTTTTGTCAAAGCTTTCAACATGTTTCAGAGTGGGTGAATGAATATTCGTGTGGCACTTTTTGTTTTGATACAAAGATTGTCTTTGATGTCATCATTTCAAATAGAGCGCAATATACACAGGAGTGCAGAAGTGGTTATAAAGATGTGCAAAGTATGATTCCTCATCCTCAAGGTAGCTTTAGAAAATTGTACTGTTGAGTAGCTTATGAAACACTAGAAATATTTTCTTGGGTAACTAAAAAGCTATGGTATATAATGTGAGTAGTAAACCATCTGGCGGTAATTTTCAGAATGATTCTAAATCACATGTGAATAAGGTAAATAATTATTTTATTTTATTCTGTACCACTTCTATTATCTAGCTGTGTATGGTGTAATGTCAATACACAGTAGTTTAGATATTACTAAGCGGACTTGAAGTCTTTCATTATTGAAGGTCTCATAGATTTTATTTAATATTTCGCAAAGCTGATCCACTTAAACCCCATGGTATGCTGGTATTAATGTTATTTTACTTGCGACACTGTTGGCAGGGTAACAGCAGAAGAACCATACAAGGCTTTCTGTGAAAAGAAAAAGTATAATCAGGCACAACGCGTTCCACTAATATTCCCCATTACTCAGTGGTATTTAGTGTATTGTGCAAGATGTGGCTATAAGCCATTAGCTACTATTTTGTTTCTACCTGTAACTGTCAGTGCAGGCTGATTTGTAGTTATTGTATATCTATAGTTTTCTATAATTAGTGGCCGAGTGGTTAAGGCACAGCACACGTATGCCAGGCTCCAAGTGCAGCCGGCCGCAGTGTTGTGAGTTATGTTCCACTATTGTCTCCATTCCAGAATTTAGAATATTTTTGTTTACAAAAATTTAAAGGGTCTATTCGTGAACATTTCAGAGTTACAAGGAGCAGTACTCTTGATAACTGGAAAACATCAAAAGGTGTCCTATTCGTTATAGAGAATATAGGACAACCAACTGTCTACAAAATGTGCATCTCTTCACCACATCGCCTTGTGCCACAGCCTGTTTCTGAATGCATGATCAGACACAAACACACTCACTAAACTTCAGTCATCAGTGATTCATTTTGGGCAGAAGCCTTGTCGATATCCATTTATCCACTATTCTGCTTGAGTGGAGAGAACTGCGCCCCTCCCCCTGCCACCCCTTGTCCCATTACCATCCAGACACTCTTTAACTATACACATTCATTCCTCTAATACTTTCAATTAGTGTGGCACAGTATCAGCAAAACATTGTAACAAATATATTGAATATCATTACAATGCAATCACTGGCAATTCTGAATGACCTGATTAGCATAACTCAAAAGTGAATTCGAGCAGTTTGATAGGAAAAGTATGTGTCATATTGAAGACTTTTCATTATTACAGAAATTAGTGTGACATTTTATTTACTTACTTACAACGTGCAAAAAGTAAATCAAAACATATAGATTAAACAAAGATGTTAAAATCTTAAACTGGTTAGTTTATGACCAAAGTTTTAAGCCAAATAGCTCTGACTTGAGATTTAAGATTTGGATAACAAAAGGCATACAAGTGTAAAAGCCAAATTGTAAAAGAAAATCAATTGAAAAGTTTGTATATGTTGAAGGAATCTTTGGCTTGGAGAAACAAGACTTGTATTAGTATTTACAAATAAGGAGTTATTATAATCAAGAAAAAAAACAAAGCAAAAACAATTATAACCCTCTGACTGAAATCTAAATGTATTCAAATTCAATCTGAAAAAGAGGGTAATTTTGTTCTGACGGACGAGGAGTGGGAAAATGTTTGTACATCACAATGGAGGACCAAAAATTCCCATGTTTGGAGGGAATTCTGCTGGAAGAATGTGACCTGTTTTTCATAACACCATGTCAAAGTACTCATTATTCACACGGAGGAGCTGAATGTTGGAGAAACTGTGGTTGCCAGGAGGCAAACCATTATCATGTGTTTTGGGACTGTCCTGTTACACAAAAATATTGAACAGATAATATAAGGCAGTGCAGACACCACCATCCCATTCAATTTCGGAAAAAAATATGTGGGCCTCAAAACCCCCACCATGGATATAATGAACGGATATCTTTGAAACATACACCTGGCAGCTGGGAAGAAGGCCATCACAAAAAAATGGATGACACAAACTGCTCCAATGATTGAGGACTGGACTGACATCATAACCGACATACGAACAATGGAAAAAAAAAATCACTTCTGGATTTTGACAGACAATGGACAAGCTGGGACTTTTATTTTGGATTGTTTGATATACATTTGGTGTAATATAGTTTGTAATTTTTATGCAAAACTGTCTCTGTGGCCTCCCTGTTTCCTTCACCTAGGTAACCTTTGGAGAAAGGGCATGGTTTAATGTGTACGCCTTCTTGGCTCACTGGTTCAGAGCAGAGGAATTTATGACTGCCTTGTAACAAGTTATTTATCCATCCATTGCCTTCCTCCCACCTTTTCTGTCAGTTTGTCATAAAGGATGTCAAAAAGTCTACCTTTGAGACGTTCTTCTGTCATCTTGTTCATTGCGTCATTGCGAACAGTTGTGGGAATAAAAGTGTCCTTAATTTCTCTCGAGGTTAAAGGCACCCATCATATGTTTGTGCTGTTGTGAGGTGTTATTAAAATCTTTTACCTATTTTTACTCTAACAAGATCCATATGGATAAAAATAATTAACTAATGGCCAATCTCAATAGGAAATTGATTGAATTTTATTTAAGTGAACTATATCAAGGACTTTGTTGTTTCTGTAAATTTAGCAAAACGCTACCTGCCCTTTTTATATGTTCAAATTTAGAATTTTTCAGACATGCAAAAGCCTTTTATACTTTTGTGATGGCTTTTTATGGCTTTTATCTTTCTCTAAAAGCTGTAGCAGAATAAGCCTGACAATAGTAGGTAGCCATAGGTTAATGTCCTGACTGACCTAGTTTGAAATACTCCAGAGGAAAATGTTAGCATAAGCCAAGAACTCAATTAGCCCAAGGTTGAGAGGCTTTAAAATGCAGTTAGCCTACACATAGCTACATGTAAGTGCCATGTACAAATGAGAGCTCAGCAGCCTGTACAACAATGCTCTAAACACATGTACTTGTATTTTACCTCAAGCTTATTACTCTATATAATTTGAGTACATGTATACACTTCTGGAAACCATATCCATGGCTATATCCGTGGTTTAGTTGTGAAAAAAATTACGTTTACTGTAATTATATTGATTGTATAATTTTATCATATGTATTTCTTTATATTTTCATAACTTTTTTGGATAGGCACACTTTGCAGAAATGGGTTTGAAAATGCAAATGTATTTACATTTCGGAAATAATAAAATGTCTTCAATATTATATGTACTTTTCTAATCAAACTAAATGGCATACCTTGAAACATTTCAGGCAAAACAAATAGCCCGGGAACAAGCAGGAGGCAGAACCCCCACCAGAAAAGTTATTTAAATACTTACTTATTTAAATATTTTAAAAACAAATATATAAACAATCAGAATCTCATTTTTCATGCCGTTCAGATATTGTTCACAAATGTTTTTTTGCTGAGCAATTATTATTCATTTTAATAATCCATCCCACCCCTCAGTGTGGCATATCAAGATTCTGATGAGGCATGAATACTGTACATATGTGCCTTAGGCTGGCCACAATAAAAGACCACTCTGAAATGCTCTGGTGTTACCACCAAAATGGCAGCTGAAGTACCTGAAGTTTTGGCAGGAACTGGAACATGTTTTCATATACGCCAATCCAGAGCATCCCAAACATGCTCAACGGATGACATGTCCATTGTTGTGCCATTCATCCACAACCATCACTTCATGTTGGAGCATGATAATGCCCAGCCCTGTGTTACAAGGACCTGTACACAATTTCTAGAAGCATAAGACATCCCAGCCCCTTGCATGGCCATCATATTCACTAGATATGTCACCCATTGAGCTTGTTTGTGATACTCTGGATTGGCATATATAACAGTGTGTTCCAAAAAAGTAACAATGCCCTTACTTGATTACTACCACTACCCCTTGTCACATCTGGTAATAAAGCCTATAGTATGCAACATATTACCCACGGAGCTGCTGCCTCCTGCTGCTGATCACTGTTGGCATCCCATATGTTTTGAATCATGCTCTGTTAGGCTGCAGGTATGTGTCACCCATGCCCCATTGCAAGCTTCTTCTTTTTTTTTTCTTTTTTTTTACACCTGCAACACCTCCAATTCCCACAATCACAGCTGTCACCACTTCTAACTGTTACCACCGAAATGCTCCTGTCGCCATGGGTTACCAAAAGCCAGGGCCAATGCAGAACAGCGGGAGACAAAGACAAATCAATCTGCACTTCTAATCTTCTTTTACATGCAATAGAGGAATAGAGGTAGTGACGAGACTCGCAGGTTCCTCACAGTACAAAGTAATAGCACCATGGTTTTTATGGAGGGATAGATTAAGTGTGACACAAGCATAAAGAGGCGGAGAAAGGAGGAGGCGGAGGAGAGGGAGGAGAGGGAGGAGAGGGCCAAGGGGTGAAGACAGCGGGGCACCACAAATCAGGTTGGTTGGAAAATGTGTGGCCAGTGGTGCAAGGTTAGTTTGCCATTCGCTGCATCCTTTAATCCGTTTTAATTGAATAGATAAGCAAAGTCATTTTGCTCGATAAACTCCTGCTGCGTCATCAAACACCTCCATCCGCACTCTGCCCTCCAACACTTTCTTATGTTTTTCCTAACCCTGATTTTAGAAGGTTGGATAAAAACTACAGGCAGCTTTACTTCAAAATAATGGTCACATTATTGTACACAGCCAAGTAGGCTGTGCATTTCAATGTGTTTCTTCTCTGAGGCAGTATCAATACAAGACGTTTTGATTGTATGTTAAGTATGTAACCGTTTTACAAGGCTAAACATTTAGTTCAGATAAACGTTTGTGTGTGTGTGTGTGTGTGTGTGTGTATAGTATATAGTTTATTCATAGCATCTCAATACACATTAAAGCCCCTTTAAAGAAATGTGTTTGCGTTTTGTGTTTTAGTTAAGAGTGTTATTATTATTAAGATTATAAGAGTGATAATAACGTTTTATTCGGGTATTTATTCATAGACTTAATTTGTCCTAAAGTTATCTGTTTTTATAAGAGTTTTTTATAATTGTGTTTTATAAGAGTTTTTTTTTTTTCTTTTTCTAAATGATCTGTTTTTATTATTATACTGTGCATAATCTGTTTCTGTGCCTTTTGTTGCAACAGTGGAATTTCCCCATGTGTGGGACAAACTAGAGTAGAAACTCTTAATGATCTTATCTTAGTTGTGGCAGATGTTCTGGCTTTCCACAAGAGCCCATACAATGAGTTTTGGATCATGTTTTTTGTTCCAATGAGAACTTCTCTATCCATCTGGTGCTGCGGAGTTTAGCAAACACTGAAGATATTTGCTCCTCCTTGATTTCCCAGGTCTGTAGGTTGACATACAGAAAGAGAGAAAACGTTTAGCTTTCAAGGACTCTGATTATGCTGTTCAGAGTGATGAGAAGAAAAGGCTTCCATTAAATAAGAGTTCTCTTTTCATTATCATCGCTCATCAACTCACTAAAACACACGCTAGTTGCCGTTTGCATAGAGCCCTACACAGGTATGGCCAGCTTGTCGCATACACATTTTGACTGAACTTTTGAAGTGGAAAAGTCCATTAAAAACAGTTATTGATCACACTAACAATATTTCAATAAGCAGATTGGTTTGATAATGTGTACAAAAGTATAAAATGTAATGCTGATCGATTCTAAAACTGGTATCAATGCTAGATACTCATTTCAACCAGAATTACTTTGTGTTGAAAATTACATTGTACTGTCTAAAAATGGCTATGGTTTTGAAATCGGTTTCGAGCCTATTCCTTAGTATCAAAATCCAGTATGAAATTTTAGTATCTTGACAACACTACAATACCGCACATATACAGAAGTTGGGTCCAAAATATTATCACAGTTAAAATATTGAAGGCAATAAAAGACATGTACTGTTAATGATGATGATGATTAAAGACGTGTTACCATACAATTATGAAGTAATATATCTGGCACAAAGTAACTCGTAATACGTAATTATACAGTCTAAAATAAGCGATCTATATAATACAAAGGTGTATTATGCTGGAGTGGACTGCTGCCTTGTCCTGTCCTGAGAGGCAGTTTGTTTGGATGTCATTCACTGTGAGAAGAGCAATGGGGCGCACTGATTTTGCTGTAATTAAGTGTCATTTTATTTTATGAAGCACAGTCATTAGCTGTGTCATAGTGGTTTTAATTAGTGCACGCCTAGTTGTTAAAAAGATTTGGACTAAAATGACAGGTAATGAGAATAAAAGACAGCAATCTTGGTTTACAACATACATGCTATCAACTCGTGACAATCAAGATATTTGAGTATGCGTGAACAATAATGGGGCTTTTTTTTTCTTCCGCTAGATACGAAGACAAGGGGGTATTCAGCTCCTCGTGGACCTGCTGGACCACCGGATGAGTGAAGTCCACCGCAGCGCTTGTGGAGCCTTGCGAAATCTGGTTTACGGCAAAGCAAACGATGAGAACAAAGTGGCTCTGAAGAACTGCGGCGGGATCCCGGCTTTGGTGCGCCTCCTGAGGAAGACTGGAGATGTGGAAGTCAGAGAACTTGTAACAGGTAAGCACTGTGTGACGAAGATGAATGGGCTCACCTTCTTTACATAGATTATCTTTGTTCTGCCTAGTTTAGTTCTTGCTTAGTCCTGTATTCATTTTCTTTTTTTCTGTATTTGAGTCTTGGTTTCATGTTTTGTTTATTCATGGGTTATACACAATTACTCTAGGGCTGAAACTAATCAATTATTGAAATAATTGCTAATTACATTTTCTGGACTATACACAAGCTTCAAAACATGCCATGTGATCAGAGAAGAGGCAATTACATCAGAATGACATGCAATAAAATCCATTTTATCTCTAAATATACCTTATGAAGATGTCCGCCACTTTAGCTCCATCCAGGTCAAACGTTGTGAAAAACTCATATTCAAAGGCCAAAAAACGAATTACGTAATCGCAGGAATTATCGCCAGTTTAATCAATTATCAAAAAAACTAAATTTCAGCCCTAAATAAATCTTTTCTATTGCTTTTCTACCATTAGACATACTCCCTTACATGGAATACAAAAACATTATTTTGAAAGTATAATGTTGAAAATGTGTGTATGTTTGTATGTTAAACTACAGGCAAGGCTGTTCACAGTATTATTGCTAACACCAAAACATAATATTAGACTGTTTTTCACAGTGATGTTATTTATCATATTTTGACCTTAACAGTATGTCATTGTATAAATTGGATCCAGGTTTATCCAACACACAACACTTGAATGCCCTGGATATGACCCCACTATAAAATGCCATAGTGTATTTTGGACCGCATACCTATGGGAGTGAGTGAGAAGGGCTTTACAGTTGGAAAATCAAGGTCACTCACGCTTCTATAGGCACACCTACGCCAGGCTGACTCATTGTATCCAGAGTACATTTGTAGAATTATGAAATAGAAAGGCAACAATTGCTCTGAACGTCATTTTATTTATTTATTTTTAAATAAAACTTGTGATTATTTAGTTCTGTTTATTTAATTCTCTGAATTTGATCCATTCTCCGATGCTGCTGGGGTTTCTCCTCAGGAACAGTGGTCGCTGCAGTGCAGCACCCGAGGACCCATCTCCAGATCTTTGTGCTAGGCTTGGTCAGGACTACTGTAGCTGGATTTTTTGCCATGTTTTGGGTTAATGGGAGAAACCATAGCACCCAGAGGAATTCTTATCTTATTCTTATTTTGTTGTTTTAATCTATCTCATGCTCAGAAAAATAGTCTGTTGCATCAGGCCATTTCAGTTCAAGTACAAAACTTTACAGTTTATAAACACATGTAAATATTTGTGTACAGCGATTTGAGATGTTTATAAAATTGTAACACACCTTTCCATGCACATATTTTTATTTGTTCTTTCCTGAAATATTTTGCAAAATGGATGAATAATTGACTTGATTTTCCTTTAAGAAAACACTAAGTATGTAGGCAGTATGTAGACACTGAATCCTTGGGCACTATATATAGCAATAGATATATAGATACATATCTATATATAAATATATATGAAGAGTTATATATAGATAGATAGATATATCTCACTGTGATTCTCCAGCTCCAGCATTACACTGGTTATTGTGCCCTTGGACAGGTATTAAGGATGACCTACTGTGAGTGCATCAGTGCATGTGAACAGGATTTAACCTGTGAATGTTTAAATGCGTTACTAACAGTACACTTTACGTTTGGCTTGAAATGAAAAGTGACCTATGATTGGTTGGAAGTCGAGTACTTACAGGACTGTGTGGATTTCTGTTGAGGGAAAGTACAATATGTTAAACCTTTTAAAAGATGTTTGGAACAAAATTTGGGCTACCACACCAAATGCTAATGGTTAACTTGTTGTAAAAGGCATGCTTAGTGGTTGATTAGATCTATGTTGGTATTTATAAAGTACTTGAATACTTTTTTTTAGCCATTGATGTTTTTCTTCCAATTAATACTCCTAATTTCTCTTCATGAGCAGAATTAGCATGGATGCTATTGTACATAAACTATGACCTCAATAAGTATTAATAAGTGTAAATAAATCCTAACTAATAAGTGAGTCTAGCTACCAAACCAACTATGTTTTTTCTTTGATTGATTGGTTGTTGATTTTGATCATAGTAAACCGCATTCATAGAAAATTGCTTAGTAGAAACAAGTCAGGTGACTTCCTGATCATAAAAGGAGAACTCAGAGGCCCGCCTCATCATAGTCCCATTTCACCGTAGAAAGCAGCGGATTTTAATTCACATGTTTTAATTGTTGACAAATGGCTATGTTTAATAGTTGAATTTTCTTAGCACTTGTGCCTCAAATGCAGGACAATGCAGAGCAATGCATGAATTAATCAAAACTAGATAAAAGCACCTTTATAACATGGTTAAAAGATTATACATGTACATTTTACCACTTTAGACATATTCATTGGAAGCCAATTGCTTTTTTTCAATTTGTGTGACTTATCGTCTCAGGAAAGTCAAGTATCTCTTTATACTCGCTTCCTATCTCTGTTCTAAAGGGCAACATCTCATATGTTCTTGAGTTTGTCTTTTTGTTCGTTTTACCATTGGACTCTGTGTCTTGTATCATGAACTGGCCCTAGAGTAAAAAACTGTATCTTCAACATATCACCATTGTTCGTCAGACAAAAGCCTCCCGGTAGCACCAGGTTAGTGAGATAAGAGAAACATGTGGGAGCTCATACAGAAGGAACAGACAGTTACCAAGATAACATGCACTATATACGGACATAGAGGGAAACACACACCAGATGCACATAATTATACAATTGGGCTCATGGATTAACTGAAATGAAATAGAAATAGCTGTTTTATGACCACAATAAGAAATATTGATTATTTATCTAATATAATGTTATGTACAATATAAAGTAAATAAATACATTTTATTTGTAGAGCACTTTTCACAGAGCAAGACCCACAAGGTGCTTCACAGATTTAAACAACAGTGAAATAAAAACAGTAATAAAAAACAAGCAACAATAATGAAATACCAACAGATATAGCAAAAAAAAGCCTCATAGAGTCATGGAGATCATGTAGATCAGGGGTGTCAAACTCAAATCCACAGTGGGCCAAAATGTAAAACTTGAACAAAGGCGCGGGCCAGTATTGAACAAATGGAACTTTTAATATTGACCCAAACAAGATTTGCTTTAACATTGAATATGGAACAAGCAACACTTATTACTATACAATATATAATGGGATTTGTAGTAGTAACGATGTAATGCGCTGTATAATACCGGCGCGCCAAGCCCTAGTAGTCATTTGGTATAGCCTCTCGGGCCAAATATAATTACACTGCGGGCCAAATTTGGCCCACGGGCCAGAGTTTGACACCTATGATGTAGATCATTAAATCTCAGGGAATGCTGGCCTAAATAGTTACGTTTTTAAGCTTATTTTGAACGTTTTGCTCTGAGTGATCTGTGTAAATGTATGTAGGCCTCTACAGACATGTTCAGAAATGTATTTTTTATGTATTAGCTGCTGTAGCAGTTTATATTTCGGCCTTCTCCTTGATAAGTGCACAGCGCTATGAATCTTTCATTCATTCATTTTCTACCGCCTGTTCCAGTTAGGTGTCGTTAGTGAAATTAGCCAAATACACGGATAGATACTTTAAGATCAAGTCTATTCAGTTTGACTTTTAACCTCACCCACCATTTTACATTCTCTTTTTCCCCTGGGAATAGGGCCATCAAGGGATCATTACAATGACAGCCAGAGCAAGCACAGGAAGGATTTTTCCCCAGCCTTTCAAGACCACTCCACTGCTGATAACAGGCTGCAGGAGTCCAGTGGAGATGTGAAGCATTGAGAGAGCCAGGCAAAGAAAGGACTCTTGTATTTTGTATTGGCGTTTGACTGACACCTCCTAACTGTTGACATGGCTATCACGGATGAGACAGCGAGGGAGATGGCAGATAGAGAAGACATAAAGAAACTTAAAGAAACTCCGAAGCTTTTTCTCTCCACCCTTCAACGTGAATTGGGCTAACGAAATGTAACGGGTGAAAGGATTCAAAATTCCTTTCTTGCTCCCATAATAATGTTAAATTGAAAAAACATTACTTGGGTATTGCAATAATTACTTTATAAATAATTACTTCCACGAAACTGTATTACAACTACCGCAACAATTACTTCTGCCACTAATATGACTACCAAATAAAAAGTAGAGTCATTTAAATTAGGACTGAATGCCAGTTGAAAGCCCTGTACCATATTTGGAACCATGATTGCTAGCCACACTCACTTAGACCTTAGTCCTAGTTGTTGTTGTTGTTGTTGTTGTTTTTCTCCCTGATGTCATTCATTTTTTTCACAAATAGTTGCTTTTACAATGTAATGTATAGAGCAAAAGGCCTTTCCCTGAAAAAGAAACATTTGTCTGTTACAGGCCCTTTTTTGTCTCTGATGTTGACAGTATACTTTTGTGAAATGTGCATGTGTGGTAATGGAGATTATACAGTCTTTGCTCTTCAGTGTCTAACTGTCTCCTGTTGCTGGGTGAGTGAAACTCTCATTCATGCTTACTCATTTACATGTGCAATTCACATGCTTTGTGCCACTAAACAACTGCTTCTACTACTATCATTTCAGTTGAAACACAGTTTAATCAGTTTCACCTTATGAGTCCTTAGGTACATAAGCCTCTTTCAACTCTGAAGAACATGAAGCCTTTGTTACTATAAAGTTCCATTTGAAAATTGTGAGCGTGAATAGTTGTATGTGCCTTTGTATCATCCCTGCAAACAGCTGTTCACTTCCTGGATATGGACAAAGAATATTTATACGTAACAATTTGATGATCTTTGAACGTCATACTTGATAACATGAAGAAATATTCCATTTTGGGGGAAAATCCACAAATGTTGAAAATATTTTTTCACTAAGCCTTTGAACACATTGTTTCGCAACAAAAGGACATCACTTTTATTTTCCTGTCTCCAGACCTATTAAGTATTATTGTCTAATTGAATGCTGTGCTTTCATCAACTCAACAATCAGCAATTACACAGAGTGGTAGTAGTAATAGCAGTTGTGAATCAGTTTGTTGGTGTACTGTGGTATACTGTATTTATGGTCGGACTTGTGCATCATCACTGGAACTCATGTGTTGGAAATTTTTCCAGTGGTGTCAATCCTCAGCTGCTTTCTCTTCTAATGCGTGGCACTGCTTGAGTCACACCGCATCAGCATCCTCATTACTGTGTCTTTGTTGTCAGCTTCCGTCAAATCCACTTTCCTATTCTTTATGATTAAAGAATCTGTTAAGGTCTCTGGAAACGAGATTGGGCATACAGGGTTTTGGGTGACCGGAAAAATCTTCCCCATCAACCATTTACCCTATTGCCGTGTCACTTCTGAAGTTTAAATTTAGCCTGACTGCATTGGCTTCCTAAGGTCTCAGCGTGAGGTAGATAGGGAGAAGTCAAGGCTTCCGGGCCTGTCACTCAAAGACTGGTCGATGTGAAGGCTTTGTGTGTCAATAGGAGATGCTATCCTCACATGTAGCTCACCTTGAGGCAGTGGACCATGGTGTAACCTAGCTATATTCAATGAAAGTACTGAGAATAGGTTGCGACGCACAAGCTCAACGCTGGCACATTTTATTCTTTAAGTCTGTCACAACAAATCAAAATCGGAAATTATAGTCATCATCCTAAAAATGTGCTTTGTTTGGTAGCATCCTGTCACCCTCAAATTACCTGTCTGTGTAAGTCTCCAAATACTAAAGGTGTTTTGTTAAAATCCAACCCTGCTATTAGAAAGAGCGTCAAGACATTTAAATGAGCATTTGGAGCCTCGCACAATATCTTCCCAGGAGTGGTTCCTACAGCTTCCGCCGTTATAAAATGGATAGTGTCCTTGAGAAATTGCAGTGCAGCATTTTCACTGTGGGAGGTCTTATTTGAAATGAAACCTCAACCACACATACTGACAATTTCCCTCACAGCACACTGCACATTTTTAACTGACAAGTCTTTTCCTATCAAAACTTACAGGGAAGAGAGCATTTATGTGACCCCAGAGTCAAATCACCAAATAGGAACTCGTTATTAGACTATTTCACACCAAAAAAAAAAATCATTTTCATTTTGTGTTTTTGGAGGATACAATACCTGTGTCATTTGTCGTCTTTGACTCTTCTACAGGTTCTGACCCCTATGCTAACTAATTCAAATAGAGAGCAGATGAAGGCTGTTTAATAAAACATTGCCACTTGGGGCCTAACAGTCCTCACTCTCCCTTTACAAGTCATACTCTCATTAATTCATGAATTCATGCAATCATCTCCCTATTTCCCCAAACTGCCGTGGTCTTTGGAAACTGTCTGTCAGGAGTCTGGAGGGAGCGGCTTGAGAGGGGAAACCGGACGGCGATAAAAGCACAACGAATAAAAGAAGGAATATAAAAGACGAAAAGTATGATGTCCGGCAATATGATGTCATTTTGTCAGGACTTTTCTGCTCTGTGAGTATAGAGGGGGTTCTTTCTAAACGGACCACAAACCAGTCCCAAGCTTGGATAAATGGAAAGGCTAACATATTTAACCAGAATGATATCTCTCTGTATTTTTATAAAGCTGGATATCAGTCCTTGCTGATTCCATTTATTTTACTTTGCTGACTAAACTATGCAAAAGATATACTTTATCGTAGCATTACACTGTTGGTAAGGATAATGCTCATTATGTAGATAAGGCAAATTGATTTGATTAATCTTTTATCGTTTGCCAAATCAAAATGTAGTCAAAGGAGTGCTCTCCTAATTTTTCTTTCCATTTTGCATTCTTTATAGTGTTTTCGTCATTGAAGGCCTTAAAACTTTCTACATTTTCTACAAGTCTGTGCTTTCCTTCAGTCCAGACCTATCAATAATACATTATGGAAACATGATGAAGTGTTCAGGAGATAATGCCTTATGTTGTTGATAAATAATATACTACTTTATGTTATTTTAGTTTGGTGTGCCTGTGCATGTCTCTATTGTTTTACTTACTTTCATATGCATCAAAGTTTCTTAAAATATACTGCTTTCAGTGTTTAGGAAAGCAACCTGGCTGAGAGGGCCTTGTGAGTCAAACAAGAGGCTGATTAGGAAAAGTGGATGTTCCCACACACAAACACACGCACAGACGCACAAACACACACAAACGCACAAACACACACAGACACACATTGAGGCTGAGTGCTGACACTTCACTGGTGCCAAACAGAATACAAGGTCATCGGCTTATTATCACCCACCTCGTCTTGTCCTCTCCGGCTCCTCTCTCACTCACACATTAGCACCCGCTGACTCTGTCTTGCCAATTTTACATTTCAAACCATCTTTTGTTTCCTATAGCAACTTTATATATTCCGATTTTATTATTGTATGCTTTTTTTTGGCAGGGTTTATTTAAATTCTTCTTCATAATACTGTTCTCATATTCCTCCCACTCATGTCTGTCATTTGCAGTGTCATTATGAATGGCAGTGCAGAACATTTTGAGACAACACTAACTTTGCTGCTAGCAAAACTGGCTGCTACTCGTCATCTAGCCTCTGTTACAGCTGTATCAGTGGGAAAAGAAAAGGTGATAAGAAAGTAGAGTAGTGTTGTTTTGGATGTTGGATCAAATCAATGTTGCATTTTGAATTTGTTACTATTAGTAGTACAAGTACAAACTAAATTCCATTGGCTCTTGAAAATAATTTATTACATTTTGGCAACATATATAAATGTTTTACCTGTGCTATCCAGTGGTTGAGTGGTTAATGCGGCAGTGCATATGCTGCAGCGTCATAAGTTTGAATCCTGACTCCGACAGTTTACTGCATGTCCTCCCTTCTCTCTCATCCCCATCTCACGCTAAGCTGTCCTGTCTGGTTAAGCCTACGGGCCAAAAAATTTGTGAATGGCATCAAATTTATCTATCTTGAATTAACTTAATTGCATGTGTTGTTATAACTTTTTTTCCCATAGACTTTATCGGACATAGACATCGGGTATAGACATTTGGCGAATGGTCGTTGTGGCCAAGAAGCAAATCCATGATGCCGAGGTGGTAACAACCACGTATTTTCAACGCATTAAACCACTACGAGCGCTCAACATGCATTCTTATTATGAGCGGGGCACCTCCCCACAGATCTTAGCGGTAACTTGGTCTGGAGCCTCCATGGTGTCGAGAAAAGTTACACTTTTAACTATGTTTTGTTCTCTGGTCCGATGTATTATTATTGTTATTTTTTTAATTATGAAGCGTTTTTTTATCCTCTGTGAACCAGGAAGTACCGTTGGTAATTGTTGCATTATCTTGATGAAAAAACTCTGCTTTGGCCTGTGAAAGTTGTGAAACATGCTGATCAAATAATTGTGGTGAATTCCTAGCGTAGTTTTGGACTGGTGCAGCAAACAGTTTAAAATGAACTTTTTCAAAGATAGTAATACTCTGTGAACCTTTAAAGCCAGCCTGCCTCCTCCTGTCTCTAAGGGACCCCTCTATATTTCATTTCTGTTTTATCTGTGCACATGAAAGACATATGTCATGTTGGACACACTGCATCTGGGACCTGACTGCACTCTAACCTTCAGCTTTTTATAGTTGTAACAAATGTATGTCTCTCCTCTGCAATCTCAATCTGTTTTGGTCTGTCCTCTAGATTCACCACATCTCCTTTCATTAGTTTTCTATTTTTGTGTCTTTTATGCTTGTCACAGTCTATTACATATGTTTTGCATTGTCTGACTATACCAAGTTGCAACAGAAGGCTGATTAACATTTAAAGATGCAAAGATGCTGATTAGGCCTGACTGTGGGCGATTGTGGTTCGCAAGTGTAGTTGTAAATGTGTCATAGCTGACCAACAAGGCCAGTCCTGTCACTCATCTTTATAGAAGCATCTGTTTTTCCATCTGATCAGTGAAAAATACCGTTAATGCTCTTGTCCAATAAACCACTTATACAAGTGTATGGTTGTCCCCACAAGGTAGATTGTAGCAAAGCAAAAATATTTACTTTCTGTCAATTTGCAAAGCATAATCAGGTGCCTTGTAATATATTTCATAAGCTCTCTTGGTATTGATATATTTTTCTTGAACCTAAAAACAAATTAGGCTTTATGTGGTTATTTGAAAATGCAGCACAATCCAATAAAACCAGACTAAAAGAATAAAAAGGAGAATAGATGTGAAATGTGAATACAAATTTGCAATGCAAAGCTGGAGCTGGATGGCATCATACAATGGCAAATTGGTTCAGATTTGGAATGATTTTCATTTGTAAAATGCGCTAAAAGAATAGAGGGCAAAGACTGCAATAAGTTTGTGACTAACACTTTTAAATAGATTATATGATGCAAAGTTTTTCTTTCTGCAATGCCTTTATTGTCTTTTCTGTTACAATATCAAATACAGTACAATAAATGTTTCCTTTTATTTGCAGGTGTGCTGTGGAACCTGTCATCATGTGATGCTCTGAAGATGCCAATCATTCAAGACGCTTTGGCCGTTTTGACCAACAGTGTTATCATCCCCCATTCCAACTGGGACTCCTCCCCTAATCACCACGAGGACCGCAAACTCCACCTCCACACGTCCCAAGTGCTCCGCAACGCAACAGGCTGCCTCAGGTAAACATGCAAAAGTCATTCATAACTTTATCTGCTGATGCGAGCAAAGACGCATTTATCGTCGCAGATAAAGTGATCAAGTCGTTGCAAGTATGTTTCTCCTTGTTGGTTATCCCTTAGCAATACAATATACAGTTATTGATCATGTCACGCTGTTGATTTTCTGCTGGGAAACATAAGCGCAGCAATATGCATAACTTTGCATGCTCTATTGAGTTGCAAAATGTGTGTATCTTGCAGGTTTGTGTGGAAGGTAGTAGTAGCCTGAGGTGGAAAGAATACTTACAAATTGTTCCAAAATAAAAGTAGTTTAGCAGTAAGTGAAAGTAAACATAATAAACCAAAAATAAAACATACTACTCAAGGGTAATTGCTTCCTATTCTGGATTAATTCCTTTCTGACATAAGGGATGTTATAGGGAAAATAATTTAAATTAGTAGCTATGCAGATAAATTTGTAACACTTTATGATAACTAAATTTGTATAAGCCTTAATAAAACAGTTACTAAGCCTGAATTATTCTTAATAAACCATTTGTTCCTAATAAATTAAGGCTTTGTCAATGTTTTATTTATTAATTAAGGTATTGTTAGAAGAGGTATCGGCATCTTCATATTTTTTTATTTTGTGAAGGATTAGCTGGTCAACAGAAACTAGATAAATCAATTAAGACAAATCAATTAATAAAGGTAAAAAAGAAGAAAAGAATGGGGGAAAAAAAATACTCAAAATGACACATGAACTTAACTACATTGATTTCAATATTTTTAATTCATTTCTTCCACCCCTGTTGAGTCCTACAGAGAATTGCACACAGCCAAGGGATCCTGGCTAATTATATATTCGTATTTTCACCATGAACAATATAGTGCCTTGTTGTTTCTCCGTCTCTCCCCTTTAGCAACTCCGGGTGGTAACCATAGCAACAACTCCTCCACTCGTGCAGGTCCTTTGGGCGTCGAGACTTTCTAGTTGGTGCATCGCTGGTGCATAAGATGTGTTCACAGTTGTTAAAGCCAGACTTGATGAAGTAACAGCTGTGTCGACTGCGTTAGCTTTTTTATCCGCAGCAAAGGCAGTCATTGTTAATTAGAGGATGATAAGAATGTCATAGTAAAATGTGTAAAAAGGAAAGGGTGATGCTACTACTAATAATAAAGCATTAGTCTTATATTGTGCTTTTCCAGATGCGTAAAGTCGCTTTACAATTTATTCACTCTATACCCTGAAGCTGCAGCTGCCCTAGGGTAGACTGACTAAAATGAGGCTGCCAGTTTACACCACCTGCCCCTCCGACCACCACCAACACTCAATCACACACTATATTCATACACAAAAAAGATGGGTGACGTGTCTTGTCCAAGGACACAATGACAGGATGCAGTGGACAGAGCTGGGTTCTAACCAACGACCTTTGGCTTGGTGGACATAATGAAAACACTATAACAAACTTGAAAACAAAAACAAACTTTTTTTTGTGTCATACAATATTAAAAAACATCTGGAACTAAATATTTGTTTTAATATGATGTGGATACTGTATATATTTATTTCTTTGTAGTTCCATTAGTTTGATTTTTGATTCAAGTTTCTTTTGTTGTTTAGTTTATTTGTAGAGCACAATTCATGCTCAAAGTAAATTCCTTACATTACAGTAAAAGATGCATTAAAATTACAATACAATCAGATGAAAACATAAAGACTCATTATAAAATGTACTTAAAAGAGATCAAATCCTTTCAGTCATGCACAGCTGAACAGAACTATTTTTAGCCTACATTTGAACATTCCACATACTTTAAGGGGCATCATGTAACTTTTCTAGTGCAAGTTCTTTCACATGCTTGTCACCATGGATATGTTATTGCTTTACATGGTATGGCATTAAACATGTCTGTCTTTTGTTCAATTACAGGTGTTTTTATTGCTCAAAATTACTTTGAAAAACATCATTACCATTAACACATTACCTTGTATTTTTCCTCTCCAAAGATCTGACTTATAACTTGTCCTGATGGCATCACTTGCTCGTCACCATGGAGATACCATGGTAGATAAGTTAATAAAAATGTCATATTGTGGAATATTTAAGGCAAAGCATTAACATCTCCATGAAAACAACTAGCATGCAGACCCTCCACCAGAAAAGTGACATATTGCTCCCTTACCATGTTTGTGCTTAATTTACTTACTTATTCTTATATTACTCGCCTATAATAACAAAAACAATATTTTGTACACCACTGCCACATTTACACACTGACATTACAGCTTGGATGGTCAGGGGGTCCTTGTCCACTTGGTCGTCTCACTTTCAATCAACCACCAACAGGCTCTTGATTAAAACTCACCTCTCCCTCCGTCCTTCAATTACTACCTTGTGCCATTTATGGTCTTTCACTGCCTGTCTTAAGATACCACTTAGGCACTAGGGTTCAATCAAGTGATTTTACCATGTGGTTTCTTGTGTGTGTGTGTGTGTGTGTGTGTGTGTGTCGGTGTGTGTGTGTGTGTGTGTAATTCAATACTTGCAGGCTTCTTGGCTACAAATAGCATATAAAGACAGGGAACCCCAAGCTAAAAATGGCTATGCTTAAGTGTCAAAACATCTCACTATTTAAAGTACACTGTATTTCATGGAAATAGAAAGTTAATACCATACTTCGGAACATTCTTCATGCAGATGGAAGTTTGTAAACCCATTCACAGTAAGGACAAAGTCTTATTTTTTTGCTTAAAAGTTATGTACAGTGCCTTTAACAATATTCAGCTGTGTGCATAATTGTTTGTATTGCTGTAAACATAACAATAAGGATGCAGCTTAAATATGAATATAAATGGCCTGCTCTATAGGTCTTTAAACTTTGGAGTCAGGGATGAATGCATTTTAGAGAGTTTTATTCAGCACAGCAATATTTTCAATAATGTGTAGTCTGAGTCCTCAACAGACTTTTTGGGGCCTAGGACAAGAAGGCTCACATCTTGTTTAGTTTAGTCTATTCAACTATTATTTCAAAAAATAATAATAATAATTTGATTGGATTTATTCAGGTACTTTAATTCTCATTCACAACAACAACAACAACAACAACAACAACAACAACAACAACAACAACGACGACGACGACGACAACAACAACAACAACAACAACAACAATTTCATAGAAAATAATAGGAAGAGTGTCCAATTCTTAGCCCTGGTGCCTGGGAAAACATATCCCTTTGTCCCTCAGAATTCACATAATGAAATGTGTGTAGTCAAGCATACGGTGCACCAATTGTCCACTTTTGGATGCTGTAGGAACTAGGATGAACTAGGAAAGCTGTGCACCTCTTTGGATGGTTAGGATGATCTAATAATTCTTCAAGCAAAGCTTAAGCTCCTCATAGTGTTTAACGCAGGGGTGTCCAAACTTTTTTCACATTTTGAAACATATATGGAGCGGAGGGCCACAGACAACATGACAAGGAAGTGAATCAATGGATATTTATAGAATGCAGACGAATCCTGAAAAAATTACTTGTCGTTCTTGTCATTTTTTCAGGATTTGCCTTAAAATTTTCCCTATCTCGTAGAATGGCGGAATGTTGGTGATGTTGGAGTGTTGTGACATCATCGTCATAGCAACTGTACAGAAAACGGCCATGCATTACGCAGACCGTCATGGCAACTAGGGCTTTGTGATATCATCGGCATGGCATCGGCATGTACAGAACATGTGCAGAAATTGCAAAAGAAGACTGCACCTACAAATCAGTGAGCACTGACTGTGAGACATATTTATACTTGATTTTGTGTTTTTATATAGACGTGTGAATAAGTGCATTTTGTTTTTGTATTAGGCAGTCACTCACAATGGCTTCCTGCCATTACCATTTCTAGTTTTCATTGGATGTAGTGTTGATGAGCCACCCCACATTTAATAAGGCTTGGAACTAGGGCTGCACCTATCGATTATTTTTTTGTACATTCAGTAAACCATTTAAACACATATTAAATCATTTTTTAGATAAACGTTATAGCTCATAGTAATAAACAAATACAAAATAAGGTATTTCTGCTTAAAATAACACATTTTATTCTTAATTTCATATCAATTTGTCCCCAAAACAGCAACATTTCACTTCAGTCCAAACTGTTTGTATAAAAATAATATATTTTAAGGACTTAATTAATTTGTCATACATTGTAAACAGTTACAGTAACTCTGTCACATCACTTAAAATAAGACATTTGTTAAACATTATGTTGGGTGGGACCGGTGGTCCTGGCGTTTTGAGCATTTTGCGCATTTTGCGTTTTGCCGTTTTTGGCTCCGTGTGACTTTGGCCTCCGCGTCTCGGACCTTCTGTTTCACAACAGATTATTATAACATAACCGCGGTCCTCGTGCTGTTTCCATGTGCATTGGCTGTTTAAAAGTACGACTGTGACTGGGAAGCAGAGTTGTTGAGTGGGGGAGCACGGGGGTCCGCGGTGGCGTGTTGAAGGCGCGGGGGCTGGGGTGGGCGGAACTAGGTACGGTGTTTAGAGTCGCAGCTCGGGATTATTATAATAGATCCATGGCTCTTTCACTCATCAAAACTCTTCCCAGTCGCACTCGTGAGTTTAAAACGCGGCGCTCTCTTCCTGTCGTGCCTTCGTCAGAGCGGAACAAGCTCCGTGTGAAACAAAAGCGCCACAAGTCGTTCCGTGAGCTCTGCGCGCCACAGATTCACGTGTTTTTTTAATTAAATATGTAAATTAAACGAATCATCGAAGCAATATAATAATAATCGAAGCTTTTTTGTATAGAATTATTCGATTTATTCGAGTAATCGCTGCAGCTCTACTTGGAACATTAATATTAGGTCAGTAGCATATCAAAATGGTTGTTATTTAGGTTATTTTACTGTAAAATGTACAACTTTTGGTTGTTTGGGCCAATTTAGCAGGAAGCCTGAGGGCAAAAAACATTTGACCCATAAAAATTGGTTCTGAAGGCCACATTTGGCCCAAGGGCCATAGTTTGTACACCCCTGCTTTAACGTAACCAGTTGGTATTTTGTCCCTTTCACTACCCTTGTAAGGTTTGAACTAGTCCGAGTTGTTGAGTTGTTGTTGTTTTTCATCATGTTGCCTCTCTGGTGTTTCAACGTTTGTGTCAAGCTTTTGTGATTCACTGAGCAATTTATAGGACTTTAGTGAGAGGGTGTGTGTCTATCTCCAGTATGTGTGGCAAGACAAATGACGCTGTCAGCGCGCTGCTCCACACGGCAAAACTAAAGATCCTACTGCAGAAGTGAGACTGTTAAGAGCCAAAAAAGTTGGAAAAAGATTAGAAGAGTTGGAGATGGTGAACAATGGGAATCAGTGGCTAACGAGATCTCAGCGGTGAGTCAAAGAGTAATGAAGGTGTCTGTGCTTCTCTATAGTCAGAACTTTCTGTCTTGTTTTTGTTTAGGGGGGGACACTGGGGCACTGGTTCTTTATTCTTTATTCTGGATTCCCATTAGTTATTACAGCAGAAATGCCTATTCTTCCTAGGGTCAAATGGTTAAAGCACAAAAGTGTTTGACAAGATTATAAAAATAATAAATATGCAAGCATTTAGGTTGATTGTAAAACTATTGCTTCTAAAAAAAAAACACACAATGTGACTGAAAAATGTAATCAGGACTAAAACCATGCTTAGACAACAAGATTACCATGATAAAAAACACAAAGGCAACACAAAAGACAAAAGACTATTATCAGCACAAACTTGTAAGAATGAGCCATGAGCATCGCTATAAATGAAAATGAAACGTTATCCACTGTGCGTCCCTTCTCAGTGTGAAAGGTTCTTCTAAAGCTGTACTAGTGGCCAACAAATTGACATGCCAAAGGTTTTTTCGAGAGCTTGGAAGTTGTTAAACAGTTTCCATATTGACTTCCTCAATTCACAGTTTGAAAATCCGGTACCCCAGGTATAAAACTAAACAATTACATTTTGCTTTACCTAAATAGATGTAACCATGACATACTTTGAATCAATTTGGTTTCCGTGTGATTAGGATGTTGCATTTGTCATGCTTGTATGTTGTGTGTATCCCACCTCGGTTCTCATGCCCCTGGTTTCCTGGAGGTTTGGATAAGTCTTTACCCTTTGTCATGAGTGAATCTCTTCTGAATCATTGTGCAAAATCCAGCCATTGGGGACTTACAAATGATAATAGGAATGAACTGGTGTCGGGGCATCAGGTGTTTTCATTACGGCCTTGTAAATGTGCAGCTCTCACGTTGTGATTGAGTGTCTATGTGTGGCCCTCTATATAATGTGGGCCAAGCAGCTAATGATGCTGAAGCACTCATATGTTGTCCAATGGGAATGCAAGCAATAAAGGCACCTTCTCCTCCACACAGGCACATTCGCACACATACAATACCAGCTGCTGTAGAGTCACGCTGTGGCCATTTGTTCCCTATAAGGCATTAGAGGGCCAGCTGTCCGAAATCTAGTCATGTTGAGACTAGCTCCCCTCGTGTAGCATGGACAAGATTTGAGTGGTCATCAATGTGGAACTGTCTGCACCAAACTCTCTTTTTGCTAGTAGGTGAACCCCAAACTTACTATATATTTATTTATTTTTTTACCATAAAGTCTATGATACTTTCAGCCACAAATTTACCCCACAACAAAAAAATTACATCTTTGGAGTCCATAATTAAGCCTTGTCTAAGAATGTTTTAGTAACATTTTGACAGTGTTTATTCCATAAATGCTTACCTTTTATTCTTCTATTTAATATACAAAAATAAGACAGATTATACTAAAGCTTTGTAAATTGTCATTTTTCAGCTATAAAGGCATGTGCTTCTTCAAAAATGGAACTTTTTCATTTCCTACCCACAGCTACAATAACTACTGCTACTTTCTTAAAGGGATGCTTAATCAAGTTTGTGCCTTTGTCTCACTGGCTAATTATTTAATGATGCGGGCTAATGAGTTAGACCGAATTAGTGAAGAATGGCATCAGAATGGGAATTAAGTGTCTGAGTTTGTAATGGACCTGGTAAGTAGTGAGAGTGAATTTAAAGCAGAACTAATTCACGTTTTCACCTTATTCAACATCTTTGTAAGTCCATGTGATGGTTGAATATGTATTTTTGGGGGCATTTGAAGTGTCCATCATCTCCCCCTGCAGTCTGGGTGGAAAACCAGCCTTGCAACGTTTGCCGACATCGTCAACTCTCCTGAGAAACCCGACTCTTTTTTATATATGGGAATGTGAAATGTGTTTGTATGTGACTCGACTGTCTTATTATGATAAAGAAAGGGGGGGAAAATGAGGGAAAAAAAGAAGAAACTTTTACATATATTTTTTGACCATGTATTATCACTAGGGACCTGCAGGGAGTGCTATTTTGCCAAAGTTACTTAGTTCTGCTTTAAGGTCAGCTACTGCTAAATGGCATGTGCAATGCACATGGGTAATTCCACTCAGTCGGAACAGTAATAGCCGACCTAAAAGCAAACCCATTATGCTTTCATACACACTTAAGCAATGGACAATTTTAGTTTTCAATACAAGAAGTTAATTGCATAAATTTTGTACATTTAAGTATTTGAATTGCCATAATCCACTACATTGAATTCTCTGCACACCTGATTGGATGACAGGTGCGTGAAAAAGGAATGAAGAACACTCTCTCACTCTTTCAATTTACTGCATATAATGTTTCGGTCGATTGACCTTCATGAATTAAAAAAAGGGTGAGACAGCGAAAGGGAATTTTCCTTTCTGTAAAATAATATTTTGTTTTTATTTTATCAGGAAAAATTAGCAAAAACATTATAACCTTACAAAACATACAACGTTTTACCATTAATGCTAATTTCCACCCACAGTCCTTGAACAAATTGATGTTATTTATGGCACAGTGGTTAGCAAGAGGCCCTTGCATGTAGCACTAGCACAATCATTTTACTCACTTTATTCCGCAATGCCTCACCTGTCACCATTAATTGTGCCCCTTCTTCTGCTTGTATTATTTTGCATAGGGCTGCTGATCTCAAAAGCAAATACGTTCTATAGGTACAGACATAAAGCCAGAGGAATAATGCAGTGTTGACTTGTTGGGGCACATGACCATTGAACATTTTACACAAATCAACCTACTTCTTATAATATTTCTGTGTTAACGAAACGGAATTCCGGCTCAAATGCGAAAACAACAGAAGTGTCATTTCATAGCAGAAAGAGGGAAAAATTTGGCAGAATGAGGTACATTTTCCCATTACATTCTATTTAGCATTAGGCCTTTGTCCACAACAGTTGCAACGGTGATGTCATGTGGCCCAGAGGCACACAACACCTGATAATACCTAGTTAACAGACTTTATTTCTAAAATGTGTTTCAATTCTAGCTGCACGGTCAGATTTAGTCAGGTGCACACAAGCAAAGCCGTGTTTGTCCAAGGGCACAATTTCTTCTGCTTCATTAAAGAATGCAGGAGACAGTTCTGTTCAGGGCTGACAGTGCCCCACACACAATGGTAAACCTCCTCAATCCACCAGGGACTCTCTCCAGTGCTGGACTTTACAGGACAGTTTCGCCCAGATGGATACAGGCAATTAAGCACTGACAATCAACCAGTGTGCACGGAAAACACCATTGACAGAAACTTTATATTTGAAACTTATAGCAAAATGTGAGTGTTTTAATAACAGCCGAAAAATCATGTCTACTTAAGTCAAGGTGTTCAGACGCAGACCTTGAGTGAAGTGTGAGGATAGCGACACAGCTTAAAGTGCTATTTTTCACCTCCTACACACTGCATCGTTTTTAATACAAAATACAACTCGAGAAGAATATAGTCTCTTTCTATGGACATATCAAGCAGAGAAGGGTTACCGCATAGATACAGTGTGTGTAATCATGGAATTTCACTTCTCCCAATTATGTGCATTTTCGTGCTCTTTGTGGTTTTGTCAGTCTGCCAGTAGAATAGCTCGAAAAGTAATTGTAGAGTTTGAATGGGTCGTTCTAGGTTGTATAGTTATGCAGTTATTGAAGATACTGACCCACAACGAACAAGGAAATGCTCTGTAATCATTGAATAACCCATTACCAATGCCTGTTGTTAAAGTCAGCTGGCATAAACTTGATTCTAAACTAAGCTGAGCTCTGATTTGGAATTTGTTTTTCTATGGACAAGAGAGAGAATACTTTTTTAATTTTCATATTTTAGCCCATATCATTTGTGAAATGCCTGCGACAAGTTGGCCACTGTCCAGGGTGTACCCCGCCTAAGGCCAAAGGCACTGGATAGGCTCCAGTCACCGCGACCCTAACGGGAAAAGCGGTAGAAAATGGATGGATGGATGGATCATTTGTGAATGGGAATGAAGAGTGGAGCACCACATTCAGCCAGTTGTCAGCGCAAGAAAGAGACCTTGCATTGCTGGGGGGCTGCTACAGACCATGTGCTATACTGTATGTCCAAACCCACAGAGCAGCACGAAGAATGTTCTTTTTTTTATATTAGTGAAACTAAAGGCAAAACTTTGTTCCGTCGGGATTTACTCTCACAGCATATATACTTTCAAGTGGAAACAACAAAATTGTACAATCTGCACCGAAAGATGTTTTTATTATTCTATTTAAACCACTTACACCCTCTTACTACTACTTTAAAGTAGCACCTGCATACACCAAACTTTTCACTTTTACATTTTGACAGATCGTACAGAAGGATTTGTTTATATCTATTTCCAACCCTAATTTGTTATGTTTTAACTGTAAAAAATCTGTCAGATCTAGTTCTCTCACGTGCTAAAGATTTCCAAAATTCTTCCTGTACATTTTTTGTATCAAATATGTCAACAAAATGAAGTAAGACATTTAAACATCAATTTTTTAGATTGATATGTCCCAAATATGTGCAATGTTGGCAATTTTTACAAATAAAATACTTGTTTACATACGAAAAGATTACATCATGAACATTTTGTAGAAAAAGATTCAGTTGTAGTGATCTGGATCTGTTTAAGAAAAACGATACGTTTCGACTCATCCAAGAGTCATTCTCAATCAGTGAAACAAGTCTGAGAACTCCTGTTCTCCTGAACTGAGACGTGTTTCACAGATTGAGAATGACTCTTGGATGAGTCGAAACGTATCGTTTTTCTTAAACAGATCCAGATCACTACAACCAAATCTTTTTCCACAATGGAACACTACTGGACGAATGAGGGATTACACCGACATCATGAACATTTTGTAGGTTTTAATTTTTTCTATTTGATTTTTTTCTATTTCTGCAGAGGAAGTTTCAAACTCTAAATTTCCCATTGCACCTGCAGTGTCTCGCCTTAAACAAAGAGATAAAACTAGAAACCAAAAACAGTGACGCGTAGCATTAATGGAATTAACATAAAAACATTTCATTATTTAAACATTTCCAGACATTCAAACACATGAGAGTACTTTTGACTAATTCTTCTTATTATTATTAGTTGTTATTTGTTTTTATGATAAAGCCCTTATTGAACACAAATAATCCTCTAATTGACACAAAGTTTTAGCTCTCTGTTATTAGTTTGTCTGTTTTGGGGATTGTGCATTAGTATTATTCATATTGTGCTTATCTTCAAGTGCCTTCCCACATGATCACGCAGCGGTGTGGATGTTGGCGTATTCAAGGCTACAATTTTATAGCAGTAAATCAGTGTTTCTCATCCGTGCGGCCTCCTGTCTGCGGCGGTTAAACATTTGTCAAGGTAAAGTATTTTTGCAGCCATGTTGTTTTGTATGGGTCTGACGGAGAACGGTGTCTGTACTTATAAACTAGTGCTCCTCTGTGCGGCTTGTTTGCCTATTAGCATTCAAAGTGGGTGAAAATGACTTGACCTTCTCTTGAAAGCGAGGAGCCGTGAACGCAAAGTTTTAATTGAGTTCTTGTGTCTTCCTTTCAGTCGCCTTTTCCCTTTTTCTCATCCGTACAATAAATGATTGACCTCAACGCATAGGCTGGGGAACAGCTGCCATCTCTTTATTACGCCAGGCTGATATGAAAGTTTTTTCCTTTTTTTTTCATTTAAGACCACCCTCACCTCTTTTGTCTCCCTCGTCTGTTTTTATTTGACATTTCACCCATTAGGAAAGCTGTTTAAACCTATCTCACTTTGGCAATTAAACCTATCAGTCTTTGGTACGCCTGAAGCTCAGCGATGTGTGTGACTTAATTATGCTTTAAAGTTTTGGACACCATTTTTGAGACAAATCAGAAGTAAAAAATAGTGCACATCCATTACCACAAATTAGAACTCGATCTACTCGAACTTCACCTTCCGCTACTGCTATTATTTACTTTGACAGTAAATGGTAGGGATGGGACAAGGTCGAATTCACATCATATTTGTCTATTAAAGTTTAATTTTAATTTTAATTTGACTAATGGCATTCAGACGATTGGTCATTTACATTGACCTTAAATCATGCTTTCCAGATGTTAAATACACATGAAGCTGCTGTCTTTTTTTTAAAATACATTTTTGTAAACCAGTAAACATAGAACAGAACTCAACACAAAGCTAAACATAAATACAAACAAAATCACAGCACATTTATGTTACTATTGTTTCTATGCGCCCTAATTAAGCTGTAACCATTCTGCAATATAATTTGTAAAGGTAGACAATGTCATTGATGTGGACGATTTGTTTAAACTGGCTTTTGATTCAATGTCTGTTGCACTGACAGATTTATGGTTAAGCCCTAAAACAAAATCCTACCCAACGCCACCCACCTGTACCTCCAGTTCAATTAAAATCCCATTCATTCTTTCAAAGCCACACACTGGCAAATCCTCCCTATAATAAATGGAACAATATTGTCAAATTATCAAAGCAGCTTCTCTGTGAGCTTTGGCTGTGAAGTTTGGGCACCAACTGTCTCACTAAAGAGGGTTTTTTTTCTCTTGGACTAAAGTCAAGTGCCTTAAATTGAAGTGAGCCTTTAGGGCATAGATTGAGATGTATCCAGAATTTTAATCCTCCCTTTTCAATTGTTTTGTGTAGAAGCGCTGCCAGGTTTTCCCCCATCTCTCACTCTCCCACTCCTCCCCGCTGTGTTATCTTGCCTCCCTTCATTTGTTTTTCTGTCCTTTCTACTGGCAAATACAACCAACGCTTTTTTTTTTACATGCTCTTGTTTGTTGCAGGAATGTAAGCTCGGCAGGCGAAGAGGCACGGCGGAGGATGAGGGAGTGCGACGGGCTGACAGATGCTCTGCTATACGTCATACAGATTTCTCTGGGAAGCAGCGAGATCGACAGCAAGGTATATAACATACGATATAACGTGAATAACATACGAGCCATGACTAAGCCCAAATCTCCAAGCTCATGCATTTAAAACAATAGCACTGAAATGGTAATTAGCACAACTGGATTAGTAGTAAATTAACGAGTAGAATAAGTAGAAAAACATGTTTCTCCAAAATGTCAGCGAAAAAAAAAATATATATATATACGGACAATCTCTATTATCAGCAGCGGTGGAAGAAGTACTTTTTTTACTTACTGCAAGTGGATGTACAAGAGCAAACTGACTACTCAAGTAAAAGTAACAAAAAATCTTCTTAAGTAAAGGTTTTTGAGGTAATTATTTAAAAATGAAATTTCACACATATTTAGAGACCTATTAAAGCGTCAAATGTAGGGATTATGATAAAGAATCTGTGGTCAACAAAAGTTCATTTGAATCAATGTATTAATATTTCTAGTAATTTTTATATTTGGACTTTTAAGCTCGGACTCAAACACAAAACCTTTAGGCAGAACGTCACCATGAATGTGCAAAAAAAATCCTACAACTTTCTACTTTTCAGTTCCGTTCAAACATATAGGGTAGTAGAAAGTACAGATGTACTGTACAGATATAGTGAAGTAAAACTAAAAAGTATCCATTGTAAAAATGACCTAAGTAAAGTACAAACACCTTAAGTATGTACTTAAGAAGAGAACTTTTACTTTTGTATTTTGTTACTTTCCATCAGTAAGTGGCTTTTCAAGCTCACATTCACATTCTTAGACACATTCACACTTTCTGACCGAACCCCGGAACTAAACCTGGGCTAAAGCAGGACAAATAGGCTCAAAGGAAGTCTACATCAGGACTAAACTGGGCTCAATCCTGGACTAAACCAGGACAACGCATCCATAATAAGCCTTCGGCAAATGAGCACCAGGTTTGAAAAGTATGACAATTCATAGTCTCTTGTTTGTTTTTCCCAAGAGTCCCTTGCTTGTAAATCGAGATCCTACACCCAGATAAAACAAAAAACAAAACAAGCATTCTACACAAAACTTAAACAACATGCAAATGACTGCACTGTAGCGCACAGATAATTTGCTGGGGAAAGCAGGTTTCCTGTGTTGGCGGTCGAGTGCCTAAGTCACAACACAGTCAATACTACATAAACAGCGTCTTGAATGGATGACTTCTCAAGGTCTCGGCGTCTCTGAGCCTTTCTAAATGGACATCCGTAATCACTGTTTAAGCGGCTGGCTCACTCTGCTGGCTGACCACACGCTCCAGAGCCATACGCCAGTCACAGACGCACTAACAAAGACTGATCGTCAACACCACCAGTGAGTGGTCATTGTAGCACCAACAACACACTTTAGCAGCATGCTCAAGCTAGTTACAAAGCAGTTTCAATGCAAATCTAATCCATTGACTTCATTGTTTCCCCTTCAAATTTTCCGATTCATTCAAGTAGACTCAATTAAGAAACTCATTTTAAAAGCTAAAATGTGTCATGAACAGCGTGGTTTCTATTCTATTTGTTCTATTACAGGTGTTTTTATTGCTATAAAATATCTTATAAACTAAAATGTCTGACCTATAACTTGGCCTGGTAACACCACCTGCACCTCTCTATGGAGAAAGATAAAGATAAGCGAATTAAGAAATGCATCCTGTATAATAAAAACTATTCTAAAGCAACCAGCAAATGTTTCAGTTGTTTCTTCCTACCAATATGTCACATTCATCTTTAACTTCAGACTTACCTAGATTGACTATAGATAGACTAGCACAACAATTCAAGAGTTTAATTTCAATGTGCCACTGAATATTGTAAATAATGCATAACAATTTCTAGTTTATCTGTAATGAGATTTGAGCGAATTTCTGCCTGCAGTTCACTGAAGTGGCACATTGCTTTGTTTGTTGCCTCTCCCAGAGCCCTCTAATTACACTGCTTGGTTATTTTTGAGTAAACTATCGGTCAGACGGGGAGAAGATGGATGATTTGTCTTTGTTAATTTCCACTTGACGACTCCCCATACTGTCCAGAAACACACACCTAGCATAGACGCCATTGATTGTTGTAATCTGTCTAGCACGTTTCACCGCCGCCGGGTGTACCCATAAACTGGTTGTTAAATGGACTGTGATACAATATATCGGCCTCTGTCATTTTTCTTCATTTACCAGAGTTTCTCGTAATCTCATTTCAAAGTCAGAGCCAACTAAAAACCAAAGTTTATTACGATCATGAATGTATTTCTTTCTTTTTACATTGTGTTATTGTATAAAATGAATTTGCTCTTTCATATTATTGTTTTTTTTTTTGGTAGACTGTAGAGAACTGCGTTTGCATCCTAAGAAACCTATCGTATCGGCTGGCGGCAGAAACCTCCCACGGACAACAGGGGGGGCTAGAGGACATGGACGGGTTGCTATGTGACGCCAATGGAAGAGACGGGGAAAGCTCTGGTTGCTGGGGCAAGAAAAAGAAGAAAAAGAAGGGAGCCGAGCAGGTGAGAATTGTTCAAGTGGCTTTCATTATATGCATTTTTCTTTGCTGCTTATCGTGCCACATGTGCTATAAGTACCCCTTGGAAGAACACTTTGAACAGACATGGCTGCTTCCATGGAGACATGTTTGGTAAATAATAGAATAGATGGATATAGATTCAGCTTTCTTTGTGTGTACTTGAAATACTTTCATGATGTATTTTTTATCTTCTTTTTAATAATTTGTGTCTATAAATTATTCTTCTACTACCAAAACTTATTTTGTCTGTGAATTTCCTGTAATGTATACTTTAGGTTATCCATGGGTTTCAGAATGGACTGTAGTGATTAAAAATGTAAAACTAAAATATATTGGGAAAAAGTCCTCAAAATGCACAGACCAGGAAACAGAAACCTATTTTTGAGTATAATATGAGAATATTAAGAGTTACGTTATTTATTTGTCATACAATATGTTGCACTGGCAGTAACAACATATTTGCAATAAATTGTTCAATAATAAAACAATGCATAATTTTTAAATAGTGCGTTTTGCTGCCCTAGGGCTGACTAACAGGAACAAGGCTGCCTAACTGCCCTAAAGACCAGTTCTCAAACCAGTAATGGTTCACTTGCACTCCACAGTATGACCATTCTTCCAGCTCCTGCAGTTTTCTTTGAAAGTTAAATTAGTGGATATGGACAGTGCCTGGACAGACACAAATATGTAGAGCTATGTTGTGTATAATATGTATTGCAATTACAAGATTGTATTTTAACATGTCTCTATGCTCGGAGGTAAATGTAGTCTGAAATGTATTTCTTAAGGATCAGACAGCGAAGCCAGGTCTGGGCCTAAATTAATGAAGCCCTCTCACAGTGCACTGCTGCCATTTTTTTATGCTATTACTGAATGTTCTTTCAGTAGGTACAGCTGTGAAGCCAGTCTCACTTGTGATTTGACCTGTTAGAGGGCTTGTAGAAGGGTTTTTGTCCATTTGATATCTGACTAGGTGCACTAATGTATTATATTGCATTTGTTGCTGTTGAGTGCCAGAAATTGCAGACATAACCTCCACTAAGTTTATTTTCAGTGCAGCAGACAGAGCGCTTTTCTCATAATCAACTCCATATTACATTTCTGAATGTATTGGCTGGAGCTAGGTAGAGGGTCATAATATAATTGGGGTATATATAACTAACATTTCTTGTGATTTCTTAATTGTTTTTCTTCAGAAATAATAGTAAATGTAATTGTTGGCAATATTAACAATATCAGCTATTTGCAAGGATCAGCATTCAAAATATACAGATGGACAACCTGTTGGATGATCGGAGGAAGCTAGAGTGAACCTCTAGTGAACAAACAGACTGCATCCAGACATGGAGTGGCTCTCAAATATAGAAATTGTGAAGTCATCTTAAAATAAATTCTTTGTGCACATACTCAATTTGCTCAATTCAAAAGCTACTGGAATTTGTTTCATTTTTCTGCCATGTTTTTATTCATTTATGCAGGTATGCAATCTCATTTTATCATGCTTGAATCTGTAAACAGCTTTTACGTCATGATCTGAGGTGCTATGTTTAGGATAAAACATGTATGCATCGGCTTATCACAGTGCCTCTCCAAAGACACACTCCAGCCTAGTTTACCTTGAGACCAGCAGAAGAGGGAAAGCAGTCAAGCGAAACTGAGGAGGGACCGGAGATGTGCAGAGAAAAGCATGGAAATAGACAGGAAGAGGTAAACAGGGATTGAGCAAGAAAAGGGAGGAATCGAGGGACGATCAACAGCGGCAGGAAGTGGGACAAGATATAAATGACAAATAGGAGGAGAGAGGGCAAAGCTGCAGCAGGTAACAAAGGTGTGGAGCAGTCTGTCGACAAAGAGGTCTTAAAGGAGTTGGACCATGCAAAATACAAATTTATGAATCATCATCATTTGAGTAATCAAATAATCATTAATCGGGCTACTATATACAGTACTCCAAAACATTAAATGAGCTTAGAAAAGAGGTTTTACCACTCAGACAGAGCCGTAATCACGGAAAACACTCTGTAAATATACTCTGCTTCACTTCAGCTTTAGCTGGGTAAAATTTTGAAGAAGAAAAAAAAAACATAATTTATGGGTCTTTTGCGTTAGAAACAACAAACTGATGAATCAGAATTGCAAGATGAATTGATTATCAAAATAATTGTTTGTTAGAGGTGGGGAAAGCAGCAGAGAATCAGTTCTCAACAGGATATCTGTTTGTATTTATAAGGCGTTTTAGATCAATGGCGGTTTACAATGAGGAAAATGTAAAATAAGGATCTCTGTATGTTTTATTTTATTTTCAAGTATCAGGAAAAATAGCATTATATGTCTTTTCCAACATCACACGCCTTCATTTTAGAAGAGTAGACAACAGGCTCAGAAAGAAAGGCACAGTTTTGAGTACTCAGCTCAAAGCTGTATGTAATTGTCTCTGTTCAAATACACTTTTGTTAGATTTATCCACCTCCTTCTCCTTATCTGAGTTTATACTGAGGTACAACATGTGATTTACCTGCTTATTCCCTCAATCTTTTTGACTTCTTAATAGGTCAGCGTGTTCCGTTTGGAAATACAGGCTTCATTCACATGTACTCAGTCTTTCTGACGTAATTATATAGCACACATCTATGAACGATGTTGTCATTTCTAGTAATATTTTAACTTTAACCCCTAAAAGACCATAATGCTATAAATATAAATTATTAGTAATTGTGAAAAAAAAAACTATATATGATATATAATATAATATATTATATCTATATATATATATATATATATATATATATATATATATATATATATATATATATATATATATATATATATATATATATATATATATATATAAACGCCAGATGTGCTTGCTTAAAAACTTGAAGATTTGTTTAAGATATTTCATTCAATTTATTTTTGTAACACCCAAAATAACAATAGCAATTGCCTTGAGAGAAATAGAGAAGTAGATTAAACAATGTTCTCAGGAAATTAGCAAATGGATAAATGTCCCAGCATCCCCTGTCCTTTCTGGACAAAAAAGTACAAAACCCTTTGGGAAAAGATGAAGCTTTGGGGAGAACCACAGGGAAGGAGAGATCGTACTCCCACTGAACTACTGGCAGCAGATGGTCCAGGACTGACACGCTTCCATTAGCAGATAGATTGTGGAGCCAGAACCAATCAAGAGGAGAGAAGGTGGTTCATCTAGCAAGACAGTTCGTCCAGGCAGATGAGAGGCCATTCATCTAGGAGTATATCGTTCTTCCAGGCAGTTGAGGAGCGTTGTCTGAAACAGTACAGCTCCCCGAGAGGAGTGTAAGAAAGAGAAAAATGTAATGAACTATCTAAAAAATATGAAATATTGTTGATTGAGAAATTAGGAAGAACCAGAGGATTGTGCTCAATCTGCCATACTTCCCCCAGCATAGTTGCTCCTTGGGCAACATAGCTAAGAAACTGCAGGTTTTTATTTCTATTCCTAATTGGCCAATTCAAATGAAGACGACCTCTTTAACATGGACAGGAAGCTGATTCCATAACACAGGAGCTTGGTAGCTAAACGCTTTACCTCCTACTGTGCTTTTTTTAGAGACTCTTGGGACCGCCAGAAGTCCAGCATTTTGAGAGTGAAGTGCTCTGTTTGGGTGATATGGTACTATAGCATCTTTGAGGTAGGATGGGGCCATGTCATTTATGGCTGTGTAAATCAGGAGGAGGATGTTTTATTTGATTCTGAACTCGACAGGGAGCCAGTGAAGAGACTCGCGCACCGGCATAATGTGCTCTCTTCTTTTAGTTATTTTTAGTCATCTTGATGCTGCTTTTTGAACCAGTTGAAAGCTTTTTATAGAGCTTTTAGGACATGCTGAAAGAAGGCAGTTACAGTTGTCTTCTTTCAAATTTGAATAGTATCTGGTTTGGGCCTTACGCAGAGCCTGCTTATTGGACAGTAGGCCGATTTTCCATGCTTTTAGGGATTCTTCCATGTGAGAGCGACAAAAGGGTCTTTCTAATTTGTTCTAATTGTGTTTATGTGAGCGAAGTTCTTCTTTGTTCCATGGGGAGGCACGTTTTTGCCTTTAACGGAACTGCAACATCAGAGCAGATTTCAGAGAATTCTTGGTTGTGTCAACAAATTTACACAGGACTAAAGCTGTTCTCAGCAGGCTCACATTATTGGCTCTATTTCTTCTTTGAACTGTGAAATAGATTTTTCAGATATTGTCCTTTTCATTGTAGTTTTATTCAGTGGGGCATGATAATCTTTAAGAATAAACTGAAAGGTAATTAGGAAATGATCTGACTGTATAGGATTTTGAGGGAAGACAATTAGGTTCTCTAATCTCTATTCTATATGTTAGAACAAGATCCAGTGTGCGTGGGACTGTGGGTCGGTTTATTTTACATTCTGCGTGAAATCAATGCCGTCTATCCTAAAATTGCTGTGTAATATCATGTGAACATCATTGTTATCATTGTAGACAAAATAATGATATATTTGTGCAATGAATGTAATGAGATTGTTTAACGTTTTCATATAAACTATTATTTAAACAATTATCTAAATTGTTTGCTTGTCTGTTAAGTAAGGCAGTTATGAAAATGATTGACTAAAATCTTGCTCTGTCTCTCCTCACAGTGGGATGGAGTGGGCCCATTTCCAGACACTCCTGAGCCCCCAAAAGGAGTCCAGATGCTGTGGCACCCCACCATCGTCAAGCCCTACCTCACCTTACTGTCTGAGTGCTCTAATCCTGACACATTGGAGGGAGCGGCGGGAGCGCTGCAAAACCTGGCCGCAGGCAGCTGGAAGGTACACACAATTTAGCACTGACTGACTTTTTAGTTCTTATTAAACTTTGTGAGAAAAAAGATGGCAATATTTAGTGGCGTTGAATGCTTCCTGTGCGGGGGGCATTTAGACTTTGAGTAAAGATAGTTTTGCCAATTCCTTATTAAATTAAGTAAGCATGCCCTACTATTTAATCTTCTGAAATTACAATATATTGAAACATTTCCAATTTAAATGTATACAAGGTTATGGATCTGTTTTTGCAAGTGGTGATGGCAATTCATTAGCTGAGAAAGAACTGAAAGGGGGGGGGTTATGGCTCTATTATAGTATGGTTCCAATGGTTAAGGTTAATGTTTCCCTCTGCATTCGACCCATTCTTCAACCAGTCCCACTGTGGTAAACTCTCATTAGAAGTGAGCTGCTGAAGTACACCTTTCAGGGACCCAACTCTTGGTCAGAACATTAGATGGAGGATTGCACAAACCGTGCCACCACACTGCACTGCACAGAACACAACTCCTATAGCAGAAATAACAAAACTAGATTTAAACTTGGTCTCAAACAAGAAAAAAAGGTCTGCCGGATCACTTTAGGACTGAAGCTGAACCTAAAGTTGGAAGTGGCCGATACATACAGTGTAAATGCATGTGAAATGGTCTTGAACCTTGAGCGGTAAGTTGCATTTTGTCTGCCTGTGTTCCTACTGCAAAACCTTGGAATACTTTGTTTTTTCCTAGTCAGCACGTTGTTCGGTTATTGCACATATAAACAGGTGGAAGAAACTCTTTAAACTAAGATGTGTTAAAACAATCTTGCTCGCAATTCTCTGCACTATGTTTCTGTGGAAGCTGAATATTGTTCAGTAGGAATACAATTATTGTAATAATGCTCCGGCCCTAAGTTCTGACACCCCGGGGAGTATGGCCACAGTTTGGTGACAGCTGACGAATGGAAGCAGCTCCATAGCAATAATGTATGAGTCATAGAGTCATATTGGAAGGAATTATAGAAAGCATTGTTAGCCGTAAGGCCGGTGCACATAGAGGTGAGCCCAGGAAGTAAGGATTTAGACCAGCAATGACTTTCAAATAATACAACTGCACCAGGAAATGGCCCCTAAAACAAGTGGATTTTCCTAAGCGCGCTCTGCATCATGACTAGTAAATTTCAAGACAGAGATGGAAGAGGAGGCTACTGAAAAACAATGAGAAAGGAGATACTATGTAGGGCAGGTGGTCTTCAGGAAATCACGTTTCTATTTTTGGGCTTGCTCTACTTGTGTCTTTATAGTGTGTGTGTGGCAGACTGTGTGTGTGTGTGTTTTGTTGTGTCTGGGTTGGACAGGCTCTCCCTCCCTCCTGGCTCTCTGCGCAGACTGCTGCTGCTAACAGTCTCTGAAGAGGATGTGTTGGCGTACTGTTGGCACGCTCGCCTCTCTGCCTGCTAAGCTTTTGGCCAGCACACGCGATCTTTTCACTTTGTATCTTCTTATATTTTAGGGATAAATTATTTGTTGAAATGAATTTATGTCAGATAGTTTTTGTCTATTTGGGAGATTAGTGATTTCACCTTACTTCATTTTTTATTTCTGTTTTCACTGTCTGTTTTGACTCAACAACTGTCTCCACTCCCTCTCTGCACACATATTCCCAAAAATTGATTCTGGGTCAAAATTTCACATAGCCATTTTTCATAATTAAAAACATAAGAATCAATATTGATCATTATTGGGGTTTACAATGAACAAAATGTAAAAACAACTATGATCTACAAAATATGGTACTGTTCAACACTAACCACCCAAAATGTGTCTTCTCTAACTTTGGAGAGGCTTTAACTGACTCGTGTAGCCATGACAATTTGGCAAAATCCCTCGATTCCCTGCACAAATCTGCTTTCAGAACAAAATATTCAGTTGTAGCAGAATACATTCCACCCACTAACAGGTGCCTCGAGGAAGAATGATCTGTATTTAGCGGTATGTCATGATGTTATTAATGAATGAATGTTTTCTCTCCCTAGTGGTCAGTGTATATCCGAGCCGCTGTACGCAAAGAAAAAGGCCTGCCCATTCTGGTGGAGTTACTAAGGATAGACAACGATAAAGTAGTTTGTGCTGTGGCCACAGCTCTCCGGAACATGGCTCTGGACATCAGGAACAAGGAGCTCATCGGTAAGATATAAATATATATATACATAAATAATAACACATATTGCTTTCTGTGCTAATTAATAAACCAATCATTTATAGAAGTAACTTCCTTATTATATCCATGTAAAATATATAAACATTTAAAATTGTAATCAAGGGGTCATTTGTTGTTAATTAGCCAGATAGAGGCCATGGACATGCGTTTCATACACCATTATATGTGTCTATTTAAAAGTGTCATTTACTGAAGTGATTTGAGCTTGCCTGAAAAGCATCAGTCATTAAGATTTGTTAAGTCAATAAATGTGTCTGAAAGGGTGAGGAGGATGCAAGTAAAGCATTATGACAAATAAGCATGAATATATCGTTGTCTTTGCATGAAGAACTCCTCTGAGCTTGTGGTTCAAGATCGAATGCCATGCTTCCTTTTAGTTGACTAATCAGCAGAGCATCTCTTTTGTCGACTGCAACCCTATTTGGAAAATGAAAGGAGACGTATTACGCAAGTTGTGAACTGTAGCTATCGATTGGCGGGGACGTCAGCATGGTCCGGCACCCCACTTTGTTGTTATGACGTTTATGGTGACGCACTGTAAAGAGGCAAAAGGAAATCAACTATGGAGTTTTCAACCGGAAGGCAGCTGACTAATTTTAGATCAATATTGTGATTTCAAATGTCCAAAATATAAACTAATGATCCACTGTTGTCATAGATTATATTATATTATGTAATAGACAAAAGCATAATCAAGTTCTGCCCATGCCCTTGATTTGCTGTGATGATCCATGGTAGAGAAAGGAAATAAAATATTTAGTTATTATTCTACAGTGACATCTCTGCGACAGTTATTGCATTTGCAGTAGTGTTGTGTTCTGTTTCGCAGGGTTTTGCCCAGTTGGTCATAACTTAATCAGCCCTAGACTCTGACCTTTCCACTGAGAAAATCATGTTTTCCTTTGCAAATCATTGAAATTGGTTCCAATGTATTTTCTATTTGAGTCCAAAGCTTGAATGATACATCTGGTTATCTAAATGTGTTTGCTAAAATATGAATCATGAATTGAGGATGTTATAACCTGTGACTGTTAAAAAGAAGCTGTTAAAATATTTTGACATTTTTATACTCGTTGGGTAAGAGTTTTTTATGCTTCAGTCACACACTGTCAGAGCTATTTAGACAATTCAGAAGAGAATCCTAAAATGGTATTACACCCCAGCACTTTACTTTCTACAGAATGTAAACATCAGTGTGAAATTTTAACTCCTTGTGAAGTCTGCAATTCTTGGGGAAAAATGCAAAGTCTTCTATCTTTTTTATCTTCTTGAATTGGAGGATAGGCATGTGGTAGTGTGACAGTATTCACACTTTCTATTAATTATTAGCGAGGTAAAAAGTTTGAAATAGAACAGGAGACATCTTTATTTTAGTGACAGTTGAGACAGATAATAAAATCTGTTTAAAAATAATAATAATAATAATAAAGACACTGGCGTGACAGACATATGCTAATTGAAATAGTGACAAGTCAAAAGTGAGTGAATAAGTTTAGCTGTTTCAATTCAAAATGTTTTTTCCAATATATCTGTAGTTGTAACTTTAACAAACGAAAATTACACCTGAAATGACATTAAGATGTTGCTGTTTTGGTTTGCTGCTCTGAGAATTGTGCAACAAATCCATAGAAAACCCCCTTTTTCCATGCCACAAAAAATAATCCAGGTGCTTTGAAAGTCGTGCGAGTGTGTCATAGGCTATTAGTGCCGGTAAGGATAGCACCATCACCGCAGGGGAATGGAGCGATTGGAGATGAGGAACATCTTTTGCACACAATAACACCATTGTATGTGACTGGAACTTACAATTATAAAGACTAGAGACAAGCAAAAAAAAAAAAAAAGATATGGGTGTACTTAGACCCGGGTTGGACTTTTTTATTGGATTTGTTCTGGTCTGTATTATAGTTAATTATTACCTGTATTATTATTGTGCCGTAGCTTTATACTTACGTACTTACTTACTTCTCTATCCTCTTCTATTTTTAATAGTTATCTTTATTTTGATTGCATATTTTTTTCTGTCCTGCTGTTCTTGTACCCTTTGTTGTAACACAGGAATTTCTCCATTATGGGACAAATAAAGGTTCTGTTATCTTCCTGGTTTAGTCTAGCAAGCTTTCACTTACAAGTCTATTTACTGTTGATGGATTTAGGCCCTCTGTTGCGTACTGGAACAAACATACACCCCTTTACCCAGAGTTTAAGTTCTGGTTTGGCCCTTGACATCACAACATTCTGTACACCAATAAAAAGTATTTTTGGTTGAAATACATCAAATTATAGAGTCTAGTTGCTAATACAAATGATCATGTTCAACATTTTCTAAAATTTTCTTTTGATAATTTCTCATAAAAATGCAATATCAAAAACTGGCTTGACAATATTTTATATTTTTCTCAATCAATGAACCGCTTTATAAAGAATGTATTGAATTGAATTATCACATTCAAGAATCTGAAAATCAATTATTTGCCATTGCGAGATAGGGCCAGAACGTATGTACATGTCTCTAGACACTTCATGTTTTTGTTCTTTTCTTCAATTTGTTATACATTTCTCTGCTTACCTTTTGTCGTTCTGTTCCCTTTGAATAACAGCAATAAGAATGTGCGTGCTTATATCCCAATCTGTCTGTTTAATGTGATTATGTGGCATGTTGATGTGACTGAGGAAGCTCATCTGTCAATGTTTTTTGTCTCGTCCCTGATTTCGCCTCCTTTATAGGTTTTCATTTACATAATGCACTGTACGCTTGTGTAGACATAAATGGGTCCTATTCACTGCCTCAGTCAAGAGCAGTACCCCAGTTACTTAAAAATGGCAATTTGACACACATGAATTAGGAGCTATACACGCAAATGCCAAATAGACTGCGTTTTCTTTGGGTCCTATTTTATTTGTATTCTTTTTATTTTATTAACTCTTTAACTCTTTACTCTTTTTGGGTTGTTGTTTTTTAAGCTATTTACCACATTCTTCATAAACACGGTTTGCTTAAGGCCAAATTGAAACTAAAGAAAGTGTCTAATGGGAAAATAAATTAATGCACAAAAATCTGCATAAGATTGAGAAAATCAATTCAATGTTTTTGTTGAAAGGCTCGTTCCATCTGCTTAATCTAATTGACTGTCAGGACTATCAAATGCATTTTATTCAAATTGCAAATAGATTTTTAAAGTGTAACACTGTATGAATGGTTTCAGTAAGTGTGCAATGTACTGTAGCATCTCTATATTAAGACAATTACCTCTCTTTTAGATGGTAAAAAGGCAAGACACATTATAAATTAATTCGGAAACTTGCCATGCACTTTGCACTATCAAGCATTTAATCTTCATTACTGACATAAAGCAGTAATGTACATCTTTTCCCTCTACATTTTCATATTTCCCTTTGTCTCCCTCTGATACAGTTTCAGACATGATCTCACCTCTGTCTCTCCCATGCACTCACACACTCTCGCTCTCTCTCTCTCTCTTTGTGTGTCTTGCGCTGATGACATCACCATTAGGGGAGCGTTACTTAGGAAACGGCTGAGGTCCACAGGGATGTCACTAATTGTTTTGAATGTGTGTTTTATGCGTGGGAAAGTACCTTTTCCAGTTTGTGCAGGATCACAAATTCATGTTATTTTCTTACATCAGTATCATTTATTATGTTTGAAAATATTGCAAAGTCTAAATCTGCAGCATCCATGTATTTACACTTGTCACACATCCACACAAAAACATTGTCATTTTGTGGCAGTAATTTGTGAAATGTTGTTGTCGCTTTGGGGAAGAATCTCTCTTGTGAAAGAGCAGGGCATGTATTCTGTCTCTGCACGTTGGTGTTGTCCGTCACATCCTCCGTCCTCAGCTGACAGGCAGAATAATAGTGAAAGAAAAAGGAAAAAAAACACAGCTTACAACTGGTGTTGGGATATTTTCTTAATATATGTATATTTTTGAGTATCCTGATAACAATAATCAGACAATATGTGTTAAAACATGTCTTTAAACCTATTAGTAGATGTTTGAAATGTAAAATGAATTACAAAAGACCAGAACTATTACCGTATACCCTTATTTGAAAGTGTACAGCATGACATGACAAGAACATAACATAACAGCTCTTTTTGTAGAATGTTTTACTTTGACATGCTCAATGTTCAAATGTTGCATGTATTTAAAACAACTTTCACAATATCTCATTTTCAAGATATGCATACAATATATACAACATTTTCTTAAGCTAGTTTGTTGACGTGGCTTTTGTAAAAAAAAAATTTTACTGAGCCATAGTGATCAGGCATAATATGACTGCCTGAAATCCATGTGTTATAGCTACCTACCAAATTGTGTAGAAGAATGTCCACTTTTATATCAAAATCAGCATAAACTGCTATTCTCTCTCTTGTATTATTCTCTTACATTAGTCATGGGTTTCAGCTTTCTGTTAAATGCAACATTTTGAGTACTTTTACCATTCAAAATATGTAAGATTTTGTTTTAAATTGTTAATGGTTATAGCAATGGTACTAATTTCTCATCATTCTGAAACCTATCGATAAGAGCAGTTTGCTTTTGAAAATGTGTTATATTTCCTTTACATTTTGTTCTTGTCAGTGCGGGTGGTTATAATGTTCTCTTGAATTATGTATGTTTTTAGAAGTCGCTTTTTACATTTAAAAAAATGTTGATTTGATTACACGTTATCTGCAGATTCGACAGTGAAAATGCTTTGTCTTTTTCTCCCTGCTGTTGCCTCTGTGCTTGAAACCTGTCCCCTACCATCATCAAACGCAGGCACATATAGTGATGTTATGAAAAAGCAACAGCACAGAAAGACTTTCTTTGTTTTCTCTGACTAACTTTGCTCTGGGAATCATCTCTGTCCATTGGGGCTGATAAATTGCCTCGTAATTGGTGCAAAAATGTGAATATTAGCCTTCCCTTCAAACAGACCATTATCCCAAGCTCATTAGTATGCTGCAGTTTATATTGTTTCAATTATAGCTCAAGAAAAATAAGTGAATTTGTTGTCTTTAAAACTGTTTTCCGTTTAAGTGAGTTACATTACTGAAGCATAAAAGTATTTTGACAAATTGCTTTTTGTTATTTGGTGCATGGTTAGTTTGTCACAACAAAGAAATATCCCATTATGAGAACTATTTGGAGCTTTTTTCAAACTTTCCTCTTGTTTTGATATAAGCAGTACCTGGCATTTGTTTTACTAAATGTATTGAGAAAAATACATTCAAATTCAAGGAGGAGCCAATATAATGTCATGTAATAGAATCTATTTTGCTGTCTATTTGAATAAACTGAATAACATTGAGGATCAGTCGATTCACAATAATATATATTCGTTCATGTGCATTGATCACATGATCTTGCTGTTCAGACAAAATGTATCAAGATAAATATCACCATTAATTGCTGAGACCACTGTATTTAAAATGCCCTCCATCACGAATCACATGACATGAAGATGTTTACAGCAAGTTTACACTGTTAACTGTATAATTGCTCTTTATCATCATCACACCTCACCTGGTCTTCCCCCACATTTCCCTGAGACAATTACCTCCCATTTTAGTTCAGTAACAGTCCTTTCTCCGTCAGTAAACAATCAAATCTCTCCATTGTTGAGGGTAATTGGATCTCTTTAAATCAAATCAGCCATTATTGCCTTGATGAAGCACAGCTTTCTCAATTGGAGGAAGGCACGTGAGGGAATGCAGCCCAGGAATACATTACTGTAGATGCCTCCCTGCTGGGGAGGGTTTTATTGGAGAAGTGGTGTAATAGGCGTTATAAGACTATATCCGGCAACCAAGGGCTTGTTTCTCAGTTTCAAGATATGCAGGTGAAATCCACACTAATATAAGAGGTGAAGACATGTCTACACTCCAGGTCTAGAAATTGTTGTTGCTGAAGCATTTTGAAGCAGGCGTCACAGCCCACTCATGGAGAATTCATCCTAATTTTCTTCTTCCAATGACTGGTCTAAGGCAGGGGTCTCTCCAACCTTTTTTCACCGGAGAGTTACTATTAAGAAACTGAGTGATGACAAGCCTTAGATGGGGTACAATTAGATGCCTATTAAACATACACCATTATCCATACGTGTCCATAAAATTAGCCATCTAAAGTATACGTTTGTAATGATAATGCATGGGATTAATAAACTTTGAAATATTCAGCGTAATATGTGTAATTCCTAAATCCTTTGGTGAGCTACTTGGAAGGGTTCGGGTGCTACCGGTTACTCTCCACCCCTGGTCGAAAGATTTAATGCACATTCTTATTTTAACAGCCTTTACTACCATGTGGAGGATGTTTGCACAGCTGTTCAAATGATAATGTGCCTTTTGTCAAGTTATATAGGATTTAACAGACAAACAGTGCGCGAGGACTTCGGGACATAATATTAGCAGAAAGCAGATAGAAATGTCTTCCAATATGTCTTGACTTTCGCACTGACATTTACGTTTTCATTCATAGAGAACTGCTGCAAAACCTTTTTCATTTATGTCACACTTTTATTATTCATGAAGTGTTTCACATTGTGGGGCTAGAGAAAGATTATAATATCCTTGAGGTATTAGATCTGAATATATACGTAATTCCAATGGCACAATCAAGGTGAATATAAGCCATTATCCAAAGGGTGTATTTTTACCCAGTTGTTTCACCGTCACATTTTCACATGTAAAACAGTACTGGGTATAACTGCATAAGGTATACTTATTTCTCCTCTACATTTCAAAAATCCTACATTGCAGCTGGAGAAACTGTAGTGGAAGTAGTGGGTGAGCACCCGAGGACCCTGTTACAATGTTTGGTCAAGGGTAGCAAGGTGAAGGATTAGCCCACTGTGCTTATTTTAGGTTGTTTGAGGGAACACGGACCACCCAGAGGGAAAAACAGCACTAAGACAAGACCAAGACCCACCCACATACATTCTTCTGACAGCGTAGTTTTTACCTCCTTTTGACTTTTCATATACAGTTTTGAGTTCTAACATTGTTGATGGAATTATTAGGTTTTTCTGCATGTGCACAGCACTTTGGGCAGTGGTGGCTGTATTTTAAATGTGCTTTATGAATAAACCTTGACCTTGCTGTGACCCGGGTCTATTCATTCAGTCACTATGTTGTTAGAGGATAGACTGTAAATATATTTAAAAATAATTCTGAGGACAGAGCCACACCTAAAGAAGACCAAAAAGGGGAGGACTACATGTTGGTGCATTCACATATGCACACAAACATCACATCAAATTTGGGACTAAACCCCAAACTAAATCAAGTCTAGAGAATAAGCGATCCACATCTACAAGGCTCAAAACTAGATCAAAGAGAAGCGCATGTAGAGAATAGGCCTTAATGGAGGAATATGATTCACTGAGCCAATCCTTGAAGAGATAAGAAGGATGCCGTGGTTATTGATATGCATAGGCAGACCTTCGTGTATAATTTAGAGATATGCTGACAGCAGTTTATCAATGCATCTGTCTATGAGGAGGAAATGTTAATAAGATCACACACAGGTGGTGATGGCTTTATGGTTCTTCTCAGTGATCTTTGGCATTCCCGGATTCCCCCCAAGCCACTGACTTGACAAACGACTCAGTCACTCAATCACACTTTCAGTCAATCAATAAAGTGTCAGACATTGACGCAGTAAATTATCCGGCAGTCGTTCGTTAAATGAGCTGGTGCTTAACCGTAAACAGTCACTCATTCAGAAATTAGTCAGATCATTACATGGACCGAGCCGCAAGGTTGCATTATCAAGCGGCAAATCAGTCAGGAAATTAGCCAGTGTGATTCAAGTCGTTCTGTCAAGTCATAGCCGGTTTTGGGGCTTAACTTTGTCCTCATAGCTAAAAGACAAAGCACGCTTAACCTTGCAAGCCTGCAAACCCAAGATAACACTGGTCCAATTAACTCACCACACTCTCCCAATAGTAGAGAATGTGTGTCAGATCAGCTCTGCCATGACTATGTGTATTTGAGGTTTTAAATTAGAGTATTTACATAAGGTTATCTAATCAAGTTGTCCCAGCGCTTATACTTTATGAAGGGGATAACCGCCCTCTGATTGACCTGCCTCTGTGTACAATTTGGCCATTCACAGTCACTCCCAGATCACTTAGACTTATTAGAGGTAATATGAGCAGGGATTTACTGCTGGTCTATGCGGACTCAAGGTATTACAGTGATGAATTGCTTAGGAATGAACACACAGAATTGGGACATTATATGTATCAGGAAGGTTGCTTTAATGGAAGGCAGGGAAAAAGCAGGTGACTTAAAGTGCATGTTGTACCCAGAGAGTCTTTATGTGCCAGCCCAAAAAGTAATTTCACCTCATTTTAAGCAAAGGTCCACTTGAACGATGATGATATTGGAATTTATGGTTAATCCAATAATGTAGCTGACAACCGAAAGAAGCCAACTTTCTCAAACCAGCAGACTGTCACTGCAAGACACATTGTGGTGTAAAAGGTTGACAGATGTTGGTAGCTGGTGTTGTTTCGTCTAAGCGAACCAGATCAGGTTCAGAAACAAATGTATTTATGCTAGTTCTAAGCCTGTTGAAATAAAGAAGTCATTATTATGCATCCCATCAGTTCCCAGTTTAGTTTTTTATTAATAATGTTTTGTTTTTGTTTTGTTGTTTGACTTCTTGCACTCCAGCCCACTCTAAAGTCCATGCACCACTTTGTCTTTAAGAACAAATGTTGCTCCAGCCTGGGCACGCACAGACCTCATATCTGACAGATTCTCTCACCATACTTAATTACTGCGTCTCTGTCGCTTCGATTTTTCCAACCACTCATTCTGTGAATGTCAATTCTTTTTCATTTTTCACATATGCCAGCCTTTTCACTAAAATACCACAAGTCACTCTTTATTGGATTCCCAGCATGTATGCATTAGCGCGTGTCTCGAGTCTTCTTCAATAAAACCTTTAGAGCAGGACTTTAATATTGTTTAACTTTCCTCTACCGCATATAAAATAATCTATTAGACTAGTGTGCATTAAAACCGTATTATAATTTCAGATATTTCTTTGGGATTTTTTTGTGTTTACTGTACATAAGAAATTGCTTATAGTTTTCTAGGCGTAATGCCATAGCCACCATTGGGCAAACAATTCATCTAAAAGCAATTTTGAACAAGCTTTTCCATTATTTTCTCAAAATTCTCTGCAGAACGTTGTGCTGAGACGAAGAATTGATCAATTTCTTTGCTCTTGCTCGCTTCAGGAAAATACGCCATGAGAGACCTGATCCATCGGTTACCGGGCAGCAGCAGCAGTAACAACAACACCACCAGCAGTGCCACATCGGTGCACGCCAGCTCTGCCAGTAAGGCCATGTCTGACGATACGGTGACCGCCATTTGCTGCGCTCTACACGAAGTTATCACCAAGAACATGGAAAACGCCAAAGCACTAAGAGACGCCGGAGGGATCGAGAAACTGATCGGCATCGCACGCAGCAAAGGGGACAAGTACGTTTTCTCCATGTTAAAGTTACTAAGGTTTCTATTGTTTATGTATTCAAGAAAACATACTGCAAAATTGAAATGAATAAGTTGTCACATATTATTTGTGATCGGTAACCATGTATAATATGTTTTCTCAATTCATTTTACATGAGTTTTATTTATTTTTTTAAACAATATTTACTTTTTCTTTGTGTCAAAAAGACATCTGGCATAGACATCCTAAAAAAATATAATGCAACTCAATGTCTGGTATGAGTCAAGTGTATAATGACTTAATTCTACAGGTAATTATTTTGTCACTGAACTAGAGAATTAGTATGCTGAATCTGACTCTGAAGAATGTGGGTAAGATAACACTGGAATCCCCTCTGTAAACTATGATACAATGGACTAATGAACCCTTATGATACGAGACTGCAGTTTTAATAAAAAAAAAGCTTTTCTACAATGGCCAATCACTGTAAGGATGTTAGTTTCTGGTCAGTTTAAAACATAAAGTCAGAAGGGTTTATTAAGTATCACACATGCAAAGTGAACAATTAAGCCATGGACTCTTTAGAAAGGATATGATGAGAGTCTTGAGTTTTGGTGTATTTACAGTTTTATACGTCTGTGTATCAATACTATATATGAAGGAAGATCCTAAGTTCTCATGCAACGGCACGACCACAGGAATTCACAGTACTCGCCTTGAGTCAGAGCGACAATGTCTTCTATATGTGTGCGACTTACTGTTATTCATCCGTCAATAATACATCACCATATAAGTAATTTGCGTTGCTAAATGTGGATACTTTATCTAACCAAACCAAAATTCACTCTTATCTTACATCCTATTAAAGCAAAATAAATGAATATAATGATTATATTTGTATAAAACCAAAATAAAGATTATTTGTATTTCACTTTTGACATATTGGCTCAAATCAGTAACAGAGAGTCCAGCACTGACCAGTGGCTAAACCAAAAGATGCCAGACATCCATCATTCATAAGCATTGCCCACTCTGTGTGACCATTCATCCACAAAGGACCAGAGGCAAAAAACAAAAGGAGTTGCAGTCAAAATAAAGAGGTGTTCTTGCCGTTTGAGATTGAGCTGGGTGTTCTGGTAAGCTGCTATGGCCTGCGGTTACTATGACGCCAGGTGTTATTAGACAGAGGAGGTCAAAGTTGAGAGGTCAAATGTTGATTTTTTTTCTTCATGGATGAAGTCTGTTTGAGGATGTGTGCTTCAGGGCGGCATTACAAAGAAATGAGGTGCAGGGAGGAAACTGCAGTGCAAAATTCACTGCGACTTGAGTTGGCCGCTAATAGGCTACACATCTTCATTTTGTCTGAATAGGTGCACAGAGATTAGATGAGTAGATCTGTTTCATTCATTTCACATTTGGATGCTTTACTAGAGAAAGATAATGAGCGCAATGCAGGTGAATGTAAGGAATCCAAATGCTGAAGGTTAGCAGCCTTAATGATTTGATTAAAAGCTGAAATAGTGCAATTGCCAATCAGCTATAACATTATTACCTCTGACAGTTGTGACATATTTTATCTCGTCATCTGGTACTTGTTAGTCTATAGAGTATAATAAGTGTCTGTGTTTTGTACTCGAAGATGTTTTAATTCTGTGGTGGTGGAGATAGATTTTGGAGGGTATTGAATAAGGCACATATTAATAAAAATGTAACCACCAATTATGGTCAGGTACCTACCATGTTATGCTTGGCTGGTGTATATTTTAATTCTATTACTGTATTGTCAATTTTCTTATAAGAAACACTATTTAATGATGGTGCCTGCAGTTACTTATCTGGAACTCACAAGTTTGGAAAATGTATGTGGTATTTAAATCATATGTAAATCATCTTTAGCCCCCTCTCCAGATTTGAAAAGGGCAAGGCTTCTCGACTGACTCCTACCAGCTTCATTTTTCATCAAGTGTCTGGCACAAGACTATTAGCATAGCGGAGAGGGTCATTTCACACTCGTCTGGCAACTCCCTGTTCTAAGGACATTTTGAGCCATAAAAGGCGCAACAGACCACTTACTTGTTTAAAAGCCCAAGCACCTCAGGCCTCTAGTCTCACAGAGGAGTGGAAGAGAGATAGGCGGCATAATAACACTGAAATATTATTTGAAGCAATGGGATCTAAGAGAAATTACTATTATTGTCCTTATTTCACTCCAGACACTCAGCTAAAGTGGTGAAGGCAGCCTCTCAGGTGCTCAGCAGTATGTGGCAGTACAGAGACCTGCGCTCCCTCTACAAGAAGGTAAGGACACAGCTTCACGTGCACGCGTTTCATTCAAAGCTTTCTTGTAGAGTGAAGAAAATCAGGGTGCCAGGCAAGAACACTTATCAATTCTTAAATCACCTGTAAAATAGTAACATTTGGCTCAAATGTTGCTGATTTTTCTTCCCATTTTTCTGCTACTCTATCCTATTTTAAAGCCTTTTTATGAAGGTTAAAACATGCTCTCAATCAAGAATGTCTTACTTATACTCACTGAACCATTTAAAGCTGCAATGATAACTATTTTAATGGTGAGCTAAAATACTGAATGGCAAACACAAACCACATCAACATAAAATGTTATGTCAAATTTGTAACTTACCTCCAAAAAGCCAACTGAAAACTAAGCATATAAATAATACCCAGTGAAGTTAAATTGCCTACCATCCTTTCAACAGATAATGACTTGCAGTGTAGTAAGCCCCATGTTTGTGTGTGCATGCGAGTGTCTGCGTGTGTGTGTGTGTGTGTGTGTGTGTGTGTGAGTGTCGGTCATAACTACCCTCAAAATCTAAGAATAATAGGCTTCAACAGGGCTCATCGCTGTTGTGTTTACAGGCGCAGTGCGATCAATACGTTTATGTTCGTCTCTAGCCTAGTGTGCTTTCTCCTTTTATTATTTCTAAAAAGCACACACAACCACACAACTGCACGCTAACACACCCCAGTTCCCAACAAGGCTATAATTCAGTCCATCACCAATACCTGTAGCCCATTGAATCAACTGCCATCTTTTAGTTTGTAGTAAGTATGCATAAGGACAGCCACTCGCAATAAAAGTGCTCAATATTAAATTACAAACACACTTTCTTTTGTTAAAAACTTGCTGTGATTCCTTTTCTTTCTTCACCAGAAACACACACATTTCTTGTGCTGCCAAGTAGTTGATTCAAAATAATGGCAGATATTTTTGACTTTCTTTCACTTCTCAATAATGAGTGTTTTTGAGTATTTGCAGTATTTGTGCCAACCTAACTCTAAATCTGTCAATCGTTTGCTTTTTATGTGTATGGACGTGTGCATTTGTCCGTCCTATGTAGGTACCACAATTGCATTTTATTTGACAAAAAAGAGGTCTAAACTTGTGTATCTTCAATTATAAGGGCTCAGAAGACGAGCTCCAAGCCTCTGTATATAAACAATGAAACAACATGGATATCAAAGCAGGCAAAAGTGTTTTTATAAGGATTTGGGAAAACTTTGTGGTCTCAGAAAGTTTCTCAAATATTGACTTTACGTCCATCCCTGGCTGAGAAGTGTGGAATCCACTCATGCTGATGGCGAGGGACTTTTTGCAGCACAAACTTGCGAAAGAACACAATGTAGTGAATAGTGTTTAGCTCAGCAGTTCTCAAACTTACCACCTAAGATAATATTTGACTTTCCAAGTACCACCAGCTCTAGACCTGGACTAAAGCAGGTCCAAACTAGGACCAGGCCATCGTCTAAAATTAAGGGACTAAACCATGCAGTGACTTTTTCTTTCAGGCAAGCAGATACTGTCACGATACTACAATTTCAAATTCGATTTCAGTACTAAGGAAAATACTTGATTCTTTGGATTAAAAATGCTCTTTTTAGGTGAACAATGATGAATTTAAAAAATGAATGAAATTGGCGTTACAACATCCGTGAAAGAACTCACCTGTCTCCCAGATGCAAAGAAACGTCCTGTATTTCCCTGAAGTGGAGTTGGCCCAAACCAGCCACCGATTCATTCACTCTTCATAAAATGTACCATTATTCTTTTGTCGCTGTTGTTGCTTCACAAAATAGTGTTGAGTCAGAGGAGCGCGCCTCTGCTAACGCCAAGTGTCCTCCTGTTATTTTACTTCTCAGCTCAGAATCCTCCATTGTACCAAACTAGCTCACTAAATCATTAAATGCTTGTATTTCTAACTAACTTCAAAATCGTTAGAAACACACACGAAGCCTTAGCTACAAACAAAGACTTCGTCGTTAAAAGCTATTATTTCTTCACTTGTTCTTTCTTCACTTTCTTCACTAAGTCACTTGTTGAAAGTTTGCTGCGTTACAGTCTTCCTGCACATGCACAGTTTGGGCACAGGATCACAATCTTTTGACTTTTTCATGCAGGTTTATTCAGAACAGTTTGAGGCTGTGTTAGAGAGCAGAACATGAACGGGCCTCTGAATAAGGTCATTGACTGAGCCTGTGGAAGGAGGGGAATCAAGCTTCCCATTTCCAACAGTACTGCTCAGCGGCCTGTAGAAGCCAGTGTAAACATTGTGACTTCTAGTCAAGCTTCAGCAGCAGAAGTGAGGGGAAACCGGTTTATTTGGATATATTTCGGAGCAATTTAAATATAGTTGTGACACACTGCAATTTTAGATTTTATTGGTCAATCACTGATTGCCTTGATTGCCCTAACCGTACTGATAAACCCAAAGGAAGACAAAAACATTAATTTCATTATTTGTCTATAAAATAACACATGCTTCCCAGTGCTTACCAGTGCAACACGTACCAATAAACACTGATTTAAATGTCTACCATTTATTTGTTAAAGCTTGAATGTTTTCCCAGCAATTTGACATAAAACTTACTGAAATCACACACAGCTTTTATGTAATATAAATATTGTCTTGTGAATACTGATCATACTGCTGTCATGTGAGGACAGACTGGCCTTTAGCATTAAGGCTATCCCTCTCTTCATATGTCTTTTCCCTGTGATCACTCAAAGCCCAATTCCCATGTGGCCCCTGGGAGCCTCATCTGCTTCACACATCTCTAATCATCGCCACTGGATAGCATTACACTGGAGAAGAAGGCATAACACTCCAGTAATCACACGCTGAGGACATTGGCCTGGGCCTGTTAAGGGCTGTGCTGGATTATTTAGCACTCATGTCGGGGCTCGGGATAGGCCCGCATGTAGGTGGGATATTAAATTAAAGTGTTTCTCATGATTGATGGCAGTGTTTTTGAAACAAAGGAATGAGTTTTGCCTCGTCTCATTTGATCCGATATGATGTAAACATTATTAGAAAAACTAAACTAAAGGACAGGATGCTTTCTCCTATACAACAACACCATTAAAGGTCATCCATCATTCTTATATTAAAACGAGATACCATCTGTGCACTGTTTTTTACCATTTCAACTTTCAACCATTTCAAGTGTTTTAGTGTAATCTTGGATTGATCTGGATTTTATAGCAGAGGGCATCCATTTTAAATATTATTTAAAGGTCCACTAATTACTTTTTGTGTGTCCATTAACTACTTTTTTCTATGAAAATCTATTCCACCGTATGGCATTTATCTATCTGTAGAGACAAGAAGTAACTGGAGAGGCAAGCCCGCTCACAGGAAGAATGAGACTTGGAGAGTATGAGGACAAGCAGGTGACTGAGTTTATAGTGCACTTTCTTCTTTCTTATTGTTTTTAAGATGTATGGTTTTATAACTCTCTCCCAGTATTTTCTACACATCATAAATTGGCCCTTATCAAACTCACTCCAGTTGCAGGTCAACAAAATGTTTACTTGTTGCCTATACTATGCTGTAGGTAAACATGTTAAAATATACTATGGCCAATGCCCTTTCATGTATCCGTAAAGTTTTATCGGACCGTCCCATGGCATCAGTGTCCAACACTAGACTGTCTACTTTTATACCTGTGTAAATGAGTATGTTTGAGAATTCCTGTGGCTTACTCTATCATTTGAGTCCAGAGCTCTATGTGAGTTCACTGCTGGTATCCCTGAGCTTTGAGGTCATGCATGTTAGCTTTAGCAAAAATCCTTTTAGCCTGCATCACAAGCATGGATTAGCATTAGACGTTAAATAAAAGTGGGCTTGGGTGTAGTAGTGTTGCTGAAAGATTGAGAAAAAGGTCATGGTAGTTTTGAAAAATATGTATTATTTAGCTAAGATTTTAAATATTTGGGTTAATAGTATTGAGTCAAAATAGTATGCTAAAAGCAAATCAACAATGTATTTTGTGTACTTGAAGTGAAGGCCAATGAAAATATATATATATATTGCGTCTATTGATCATGGATCTATTATATTATCTGGATAGGGTATTGCTATCCTAAACATGTCGCTAGCGGCCCCAGTCCATTAGTACTGCAGCGGAAAAAATTTGCGCGACCCAGAAAGCTTTTTTTCCCTAGAGCGCAATGTAATGAAAAACTGCTCGTGTTTGGCTGACAAGGCACCTACAGCTTGCAGAAATATTGGATATTGCGGCAATTTTTATCTATTTTTGGGTCATAAACTTTTTCTCAGTTCAAAATTCTTCAGTTGTCTTTAAAACGCATTTTAATCTGTTAGCTTCAGGCTACGCGCCAGCGCGCCGCTCTAGCCCAGCTCGTGCGCTGATTAGTCAGAGCGGTAACCGTCTAGACCAATCAGCGCGTGTAGGTGATGTGCACGAGCCGAAGTGCCATGAGAGAGCTGCAGGCGTAAAACTATGGATCTATAGGTTTAATAACAGAACAAATCATGGAACTAATGGCCACCATGGAGCTGAGGGCCATGGATCTACAACTCAGAAGCGTTGTCTTGAAAAGCAAGGAAATGGAATATTTTGGCAGATAGGTATAAAAAAAATTATGTTTACGTTTAGTGAACATCGGTGTTGTTACCTGTATTACCCATGGTATGTAGACACTTTTTTGCATGTTTAAACAAAAACAAGGTTTATAAACTAGTAATTTGTTTATGGTTTTATATTTTATTTGCGATACACCACAAAACACTGAATAATAACTGTAAAATTTTGACTGATAGAGCCATGACAATAAATAGATTTCGGTAAATACATATACAAAATATACAAAAAGGTCAATGGTATTAATGTAATTACACTGCATTTTGTTACATGTAACAAAATATGCACAGATTAGAAAATAATTTGATTATCATGCATTCAATATTATAACAACATTTAATTCTAAGTTTAGCACTATGTCTGTAATATAATGAATATAATTCAATTGACGTATGAAAATAAAATTGCATTAATGGCAAGGCAAGGCAAGTTTATTTGTAGAGCACAATTCGTACACAAAGGCAATTCAAAGTGCTTCACACAACAGGAAAAAAATGCATTAAAATCACAAAGACATGACAAAATAGTTTAAGAAATAAAAGAGAAGAGTGCCAATAAAATCATTTCAGTCATATGTACAGCTAAACAAAATAGTTTTTAGCTTAGATTTGAACAATGCCAGAATAGCGGCCTGTCTCACATCCTCAGGAAGACTGTTCCAGATTTAAGCTGCATAAAACTGAAATGCAGATGTTTAGTCCTGACTCTGGGCACCAGCAGGAGGCCGGTCCCTGAGGTCCTCAGAATCCGAGATGGTTCATATGGCACTAACATGTCCGAGATGTACTTTGGTGCTAGGCCATGGAGAGAGAGACTTGTATACAAGCAGAGCTGCTTTGAAGTCTATTCTCTGAGCCACAGGGAGCCAGTGCAGAGACCTGAGCACAGGACTAATGTGATCATACTTCCTGGTTCTCGTCAGGACCGAGCAGCAGCGTTCTGGATGTACTGCAGCTGTTTTACAGCTCGTTTGGAGAGGCCAGTGAGCAGGCCGTTACAGTAGTCTAATCTACTAGAGACAAACGTATGGATAAGTCTCTCCAGGTCTGGTTTAGACACTATACTTTTGATTTTGGCAATGTTTTTAGATGGTAAAAAGCTGCTGATGTGATTGATCTGACGTGGCTGTTAAAATTCAAGCCTGAGTCCATTATCACCCCCAGATTTCTAACTTGATTTGTAGGTTTTAGAGCGAGACTCTGGAGGTGACTGCTAACACTTTCTCTTTGTTTCTGTGGGCCAAAGACGATGATTTCAGTCTTGTCTGAGTTCAGCTGGAGAAAGTTGCTTTGCATCCACACACTGATCTGTTGGATGCAGTGACAGAGTGAATCCACTGGTCCATATTCACCTGCCGTCTTGAAACATAGATCTGATTAATAATGAAATGTTCTGATGTATTGTGTTTGTAAAAGTAAAGAAGCAGCACAACAGCATTAGACCAGACCATGAGCTAGACTTTTCGGTAATCAAAATATTATAATAGATCCATGGGTGAACCGGCTTGATTTTATGATTACGCAGTGACAGCGGGCTCACTCCTCGCTCCGTGCGCACCATGGAGTTACTAAAATAACACCTTTTATTGGGTCATTCACTTTTTTCCGTTTCAAAATCCTTGGGCTCTGCGCTGCTCTAATAACTCTCGCTCTGATTGGTCAGCACAACCACATGGTACGCAAGACTACATAACTTCCGGGCCACAATGTACGAGAGCTAAAGGCTAACTGGCGGCATGCGCTAATGAGCAGCTGCCATTGACTTTAATGGACCTGGGGCTTGGTATTGATGCAAACCTTTGGATGTCACATAATGAGTAACAAAGAAATTGTTTTAAAAAGTTGTAACTTGGTCAGAAATATAATTGGAAAATACTTGAAAAACCAGAGAAGCAGCTGTTGTGGTCAACCTGAGCTAGAAATGTGCCTATTAACACAGTAGACTGGACCTCAGGATGAATCATTCAAGTCTGTCTAATTGATAATACTCTTCTGTGCTTATTTTACATAATATCAAGTAAATAAGTCTAGCTTGTCAAAGTGTGGGGTGTGCCCGTTCAGGGGGGCTCAGAGAAGTGCCGGGGGGTGGGCTCGTAGAAATGTGAGCATAGATATCTCTGGCCATTTGGGTAGTTTTAGGCTAGCGCTATGGCTGTGCCCCCTTTTGGGTGAAAACAGACAGTGTTAACAGACAGGCGGGAGATACAGACCGTTTTGCTCCAAAACACAACAAAATATTGATACTAGCGACACAGCAGCCATCGGGATCATTATAAGAATTTATTTGATTTTGTGACGTGTCTTTTATCAGATGTTATTCCCAGGCATGGTCAGTCTGACAGATCTATCAGACTGACCATGCCTGGTGGTCTCTGGAGAAGTGAGTCCCATGTGTGAGGCAAAGTAAACGCTCCTGCGTCTCAATTGATGGTCCGTGTGCCCCGCCTCCTGATTTCAATAGTTTCTCGTATCCATGGATACTATTGCTAGGCTTCTTATTAGAAGAAAAGTTTAATTTAATGAATAATGTGTTTTTTGCAAAGGAAATTATGTTACCGTACTTCATTAATGTTTGCAATTTCATAAATGCAGTTCGTATTTCAATTCCATTTTGATGGCAACAAAGGCTTATCTTGCATCCCTTTATAACCCTAAGCCTTTCTGGAGCCACTTTATGGAGCCACTTTATTTTATTTTAATTTGTTTGTCTTTTCACTCTCTGGTTTTGTTTTGTTCTGATCTGGGATTATATATGTTCACAATCTATATGAAGCTATGCATAAACTGAAGAGACCATTTGACACTGTATTTTCACACAATTACACTTTGTCATGTCCCAGCTCCGAGCATAATTTCTGCTGGCCTGCTTTGGATCATTTCTTGATAAATGATGGAGCCCCGATACTAAATCACATGCTCTTCTCGTAAATACACGCACACAGTCAGCAAATAGGCACAAATCACATCATATCTGATATACATGTAGATGACAGATGGGGCAAGGCTGAGCACAGGCTCGGTTTGTCACACCTTTGACTGCTTTACAGTATGTTCTGCAATGTGTTATTCAGACAATTTGTCCATTTGTGATCCAGCCCTGCAGACTCTTTAGTTGCTATGTATGCATCCTTCCATTGTACAATGTAATCCTGGTTAATATTGCCTTCTTACAACCACAGCATGGTTATAATGAAGAGGTTAGCTGCTAAATTTACCCACTGCCACACTACAAAGTTGATAAAAAAAAACATTATGAGACGGCGATGAGCGTTTGAAAACTTCACACAACATCAAACCATTGCCGGGCGTTAGAAGCTGCCTGTGTTCCGCGCTGTGTCTCTCTGATGTTCACGTGTTTTAGATGGGGATACAAGGTGAGCAGAGGTGGAGGTGTGTGCGGCTAAAATAACTTCTAACTTGTCTAACTTATGTGCGTTTAGAATCGAAACTAAATACAAAGGTAAAAGCCGGGGACTAGGCCTGAAGCATTGTGGAGCCTTCACAATAGATGTAGCAGCACGATAAAGGTCATTCCCTAAATCAGCACAACCAGCAGTGACTAAAATGAAGAGTGAAAAGGGCAAAGGCACATTATTTTCACTGTTCAACCATGGATCTTGTTTAGAGTTAAAGCATTGCATTTTTACGTTCGAAAATATAGGTGTGATGTTGGCTGTTGGGATTGAATGTCAGCTGGCAAAAAAGCTTCATGAGCCAATTACTGTAAATTAAATGTTCTCTAAGCCAGTGGTTCTCAAAGTGGGGGTTGTGAGGTATGAGCTGGGGGTCGCGAGATGACTTGGAAGATGTTGATTTTATAATTATTACACTGTATGTAATGGGTTTTTGATTAAAAACTGTTTATTTCAGTATACAATTGTACTTGATTTTGAATGTTTTGCAACTTGAAATGATCACAGACGACAATTTAATTTAGCATTGGTGGTTATTTTGGGGCCCTGAAAAACTTGGGAACCCCTGCTGTAAGCTACTCAATTCATTTTGACAGGGACTTTTTCAAGATAACCTTGAATGTATTGTATATTGTTGTCAATCTAGTGGTGGTAGGCAGTGCTGCGTTTGTATCTGGGATTATTGAGCAATGAAAGTAACTATTTACCAGATAAAGTAACTATTAAATTACAGTAAGAATGCTTGTGCACTTGTAAAAGCTAAGTAGATATTAAAACCACTGCATTTACGATATTGTAGAGGAGTAGACAGCTTTATCGTCTGGATCACGGCTTTTTTAACAATCGTTTAGGCATATTCCCTCATGTGTTTTTTGAATGAAAGTCCATATAAAAGATTGCTTGTCAGCGCTAAATCGATGAAATGACAGGAAAGTCCTAATGCTGCTTCTGATTGGTCATTGCTTCATTTTACAAAATAAAACACTATTTTTATGTATTTCCCTTACTATGCATGATGTTTTCATTGGTCCAGAGGGGACACTCTACTCATCATGTGTAACCTTTTACATTGCTGTGTGCTATAATTGGTAGTCTGGCCCAATGCACACACCCACACACCCACGCACACACACACAAGCACGCACACACAAGCACGCACACACGCACTTACACACACATGCACACCCACCCATGCACACACACACACACATACACACGCACGCACACCCACGCACGCACACACACACATACACACACACACGCAGGCACACGCACTAACACACACCTACATACTGTGAAAATCATTTGTAGCAGATCTAATCAACTTTTTAGCTTCCAATTTCTTAACCTTCAACAGCATGTAGTGATGGTAAGAGCAACAGGCAAAATGGTCGCCAGGCAACCCGCTCTTTATTTCCTCTCATTTGTACAATGTGGGGAGTGAGGTGTTGGAGAGCACAGGTGGGTGGACAGAGAAGGGCCAATGGCCCTCCTGGCACCATTTTATGGCTTTGTGACGTTGCTTTCATGAGATTTCTATTGCTAGGATGATAATATTAATTTCAGGTGTTCATTAATGATGAATTATTTTTGTATTTCTAGCATCAAAACTGCCAAAAATATGACGTACTTTCAGGGGGGAAAAAATCTCACCTTTATTCATAAAGCTAATTTAGGTCCCAATGCATTCCATTATAAAGACAGATTTGTAATGAATTGCCTAATACAAGTGTGTGCATGTTGGACTCTGCCAGGGCTGCCCTCTGTCACCGGTTCTGTTCATTGTTTTTATGGACAGAATTTCTTGGCACAGTCAGGGGTAGGAGGGTGTGCGGTTTGGGGACCACAGGATCTCAACTCTGCTGTTTGCAGACGATGTCCTGACGGCTCCATCAAACATGGACCTGATCGCGGATACAAGCGGTCGAAATTAGTTTCCTCCGCAGGGTGGCTGGGCACTCCCTTAGAGATAGGGTGAGGAGCTCAGTCACACGGGAGGAGCTCGGAGTAGAGCCGCTGCTCCTCCATGTCGAGAGGAATCAGCTGAGGTGGCTCGGGCATCTGCTCCGGATGCCACCTGGGCGCCTCCCTGGGGAGAGGGAAGAGGCCCCGGGGAAGACCCAGGGCACGCTGGAGGGACTATGTCTCCCGGCTGGCGTGGGAACGCTCGGGATCTCCCGGGAGGAGTTGGAGGAAGTGTCTGGGGAGTGGGAAGTCTGGGAGTCCCTGTTCAGACTGCTGTCCCCGCGACCCGGCCTTGGATAAGAGGAAGAAGATGGATGGATGGAAGTGTGAAATCATGTGCATATGTTCTGTCACTACAACATATATGTAGTTGTTTTGTATTGCTTTGCATGTGTAAGAATGGTGTACATGTGCGTTTTACATGTGACATGTCTGAAGTCAGATTTCACCAGGACATCAAGGTGCTCCTTGCATGTATTCATATGGGACCTAAAATTACCTTTTTTATTTTTTCACACCAAAAGTAAAAGAATATAAAATCTGTTCGAAGGCTGATCAGTCCCAGGCCAGTAATACCTGCACAAGCTAACATCACTTTATAAGGGAAAAATGCAGCTTTTTTTTTTCAATTATTATTATCATTACTGATTTTAAATTGGCATGAGGGTTAAGAGGCAATGAAAACTATGAAAGGCAAGACAAGTTTATTTGTTGAGCACAATTTGTACACAAGGCAATTCAAAGTGCTTCACACAACAGGAGAACACGCATTAAACTCACAAAGACATGTCAGAAATCACAAAACAGTTAAAGGCATAAAAGAGAAGAGTAAATAATTTATATAATAAATAAAATAAAATTTATGAGAATAAAATAATTTCAGTCATATGCACAGCTAAACAAAACTCAAAAGTTTTTAGCCCAGAATTGAACATTGCCAGAGTAGCGGCCTGTCTCACATCCTCAGGAAGACTGTTCCAGATTTTAGCTGCATAAAACTGAAACGCAGATGTTTAGTCCAGACTCTGGGCACCAGCAGGAGGCCCGTCCCTGAGGTTCTCAAAGCCCAAGGTGGTTCATATGTCATGAAAGATCAATTACTAGAACCAGAGGTGGGAAGCCTGTACACCACATACAAATGTAACACTGTTACATTTACTCGTTTATAGATGTTTGATATAGATGATATTTACTTGAGTAACTTCGGTCCTGAATGCGACTTGAACACATGGTGTAACAATCACATACAAATAAAAGAGACTGGATAAATACATTTGGGCCAAAGAAGAAGGCACTTATGTTTGCATTAACATGAGGCTAGGGTAAAGGTAAGATACACAGATAAAATATACATGCTGAGAGTTGTTTTATTTAGAGATTAGTAGTAGTAGAGTTAAATGCGAGTGAAAAGATAATTTTTTGACTGCAGCCTGGGGCCAGAGCACTCCTCTTGTGGCATTCTCCAAAAAACAGCCCCCACGACATCCTCCCCACTCCTTTTTAAGTCTGATGGCGTTATTCACAACTAACACATGTTGTCCGTCTGTCGCCAAAACTTCCATAATCAGTTCACACCGGGGATTACATTTCTCCTTAATATGAAAGAGTCTTTACTTCAATACTTTTTAGACTACTACTGTGTACGTCTATTTCAGATTTACATTTGGTCTAGTCTATGAGATTTTGAAGTTTAGTGGGGTTTTTTGCTGTTTCTATGCATCATTAGCATTCACAGTGGAAAAATGGCTGAAATGGGAGAAGTTGAATGATCTCAAAGCCAAATAAGATGAACATTGACAGACTTGGTGAAGCGCTCAGATATGTGGGAGTTTAAATCACCCAAAATAGCAACTTTTCTCTACAACACTTTGACTCAGTCTTTTTCAATTGGGGATTGTACAATGCAATGATTCACTTTAGTTTTAACTATACTTTATTTGTGCCACAATTTTGGGTCGGAGCCTGTAGAGGACATAAGGTCATTTTGTCATTTACCTGGTGTGTCACATTTCTGCCTAACATGGGTGTGTGTCAATTTGGCATCTTCTATGAGCATATACTTACTGTAATACGCACTGAAAATCCAATTTGCAGCTGGGGAAAAATACAGTTCAGACAAAATGTATTCATATTACAATATGTGTATGATATATCTAAAGGTTGTTTTTTTGCCTGGGGTGTCCTGCAAACTGCTTTTGGCGATCCCTTCACCCTAGCCTTAATAATAGACATATAACTGTAAAATATATATATATAAATGTTCATCATTCAATATTCATAATTTGTGGTGTGAGAGTGAAGCATTAGGGGGTCATGCCGGAGATAATGAGCTGGGTGAAGGGAGGCAATGTCAAACAAGGTGAGTGAAATATTGAGGAGATGAGAAAATGAAGGAAGTCTGGAAGCAAGATACCTTTGAACCTCAGCGTGTCAGAGGCTACCATTTTCTATTAGTCCAGAGTCCGGACTGAGAGCAGTAGACACACAGTTACCTCATCGTCGTTTAATCATGTTCTCTGCTGTTTCTATACCTCCCTAACTCTCTTATATTTGGTCCTGTGTCCATGTAAATGTGCAAAATAACTAATTAAAAAGTGATTGGAACGTTGAAGAAAAAATATATATTTATATATAGAAACAGACAAATGTAAAATGTGAAAAAACATTTATGATCATGTACTACTATTAAAAGTAGGTAGCGAAATCTATGGCAATGTATCTATAATGCAGTGTAAAAAATATATAATTCATTGATGTATGAAAATGTTTATGGCCTATATAAATATGAATACGTGATATCCATGTCTGACTTTGTTACCCAAGTTTACTGTCCTCCGTCCCTCGTCCCATTGCCGCAAATGACTCGCCTCTTTCATTGTACACGTGTTACAGTCCAGTTGTATTAACTATGGCCCTTTCCACTGTGAAACAAGGGTTGTGATGGAATACGCTTCCATTATCTTTTATCACTAGCTGGGGCCTAGTTTTCTGCGGTAGCTAATTATCCCAATGCTAAATTCAATTTGGTTCCAGCTCTGTGATTGTTGTTGACTCTCCATTCTTATGAAAAGCGTTTTTCTAAACTAATATAGATGAAATGTCATTGGCATGGCAGTAATTATGCTCACCAAATCATTATTATTATTATTATTTTTTTTTTTAAATTAGTATTCCATCTTCCCAGTGGCAGTATCTTACTCACCCTGGCTCAATACAGGCGTGTTAATTGGTATTGTATGAGTGGTTGTAAGTGTCTTGTAATGTCTGCATTGATGACAACTTACCTGCAATGTGTTAATCGACTCTACACTATACTCAACACATTGTTTCAGTTTTAATTGTTTCAAGTACAAGTGTTAGCTGTCTTTAATGTGCAAGCTAAGTAGTTTTTTTACCTAGCTTGTTACATTTTTTAGTTATTGCCAGTTCTAAACATGTGTTCTCAATCAAATTAATGCCTGTAACAAACCATGTTTACGTAATCAAGAAACAATGTCACATCTAACATACACACAAAACAGGTATGCATTGTGTTTGCCGTTCTCTCAGAACCACCATGAGCTCCCCATGCACATTGTTTGCTGGTTCTCTTCTCTGGTTCTCTATCTGTTTCTCTTTCTCTGCATCACTTTCAAAAAAGAATTAGCCTAAATGCATTGTTTTGTTGCAGTATCACACAAAAAGACAGAGGGAACTGCCTACAATATTATACCTGTTCTATCCAATTATTTTAACCTTTTCTTTGTCTGTATGTGTTTGCAGGATGGCTACTCTCAGTATCATTTTGTGGGATCTGCTTCAACGATAGAGAGGGACAGACAGAGGCCTTACTCCTCGTCACGAACCCCCTCTGTCTCTCCTGTCAGGACGTCTCCAAATAACCGCTCTGGTGAGCATCACACAAGGCATCCAGGCCACTCAATGTGTGTCAGGGTCCTCTGGTCGTCTTTCAGACACGAAAAAGTTTTCTCTACAGACTGAAAATAGACTGAATTTAACCAAATGGTGTTTTTTTTTGCTGAAGGCTACACTTGGGTATTATAGTGTTTGTGTATCTTGCTGCAGAACAGGAACCTGCTGCAACCTGTTCTGAGTCAGACCTAATTAATGCATTTTAATATTTTTCCTGTATAGAATGAATGAATGACAAAGGAGCACTGTCATTTAATAATAAGCATAGAGGCATAAACAGGCTGTAGTCTGTGAAAGAAGCACCCAAATATTCCTCACTTTCATTTTTGGGAGTTATGTCCAGACCAACTGAGAAACAAAATGTATATATAGACCCTTTTACTTGACGCAAAATCATTAAGAACTAAATGTTTGTTGGCCCAATCAAATAATAATGTGAGTATGAATTGGCAGGTCCAGCTACAATCCAGAGTTAACCTTGTCATCGGGCCCTTATTTGCCCTTATTTGCTATATAAAGCTCTAGTCTAGAAAATCTACAGAATGTCCAGGTCTAGTAAATAAATAATAGAAAAACTAAAGCATATATAGATATAAAATAGTAATGACTGTTTCAGAGCCAGTAGCGCCAACACTTACCAGTCCATCAGTCTTAAGCTAACAACTGTTAGCACCAGGGCTTGCCACCCCCAAGCTTTCATCCAGTGAAATATGATTATGGCCAGCCTTTGGCTCGAGCCCACTGGCCTTCATGCTCTGCATAGGGCGCACTAGCATTAGCTGTTAGCATCAGTGGTAGAAAGGCCTTTAGCTGTGCTTTCACCACACTGGGCTTAGCAAGCTGATGAGGCAGAAAAATACTTTTCCTTCCTCCCGGCTTAGAGAGGTCTTCAAGGACCCAGAGAAGAGAGGGAAGGGAGGATGTGTCTGTTGTGTGCGTGGATGGAGAAACGGGGAGGAGAGCTGAACAGAGGGAGAGAAAGCAAGTAGGCACCAAGAATTATGGATAGGAGGATGGTTAATGCAGTGAAGAAGCTCAGGATGAGGATTTGACTTTGGCCAATGACATTGGAAATAGAGTTTTCAGATTATAGGAGAGAGCACTTTGTGGACGTTAGTTATAGAGGAGTTGGTGATAGAAAAGCCTCCTCACCTCTTACTTATCTCCTCCTCCCTTTTGTCTCTCCACTCATCCGCACAGAATCATTGGAGCGTCTCATTCCCCTCCTTTTGGTAATCATGCTTTCTTCTCACCTCTCGCTCTCATTTCTCACTCTTCACTGGCCGCCTCAGCGCTCTCTCACACACGTACAGTATGCACCAGGCCATATGCGTCTCTATCTTCTCTCTGCATACGCTCCAGTCTGCCATTCAACCCCTCAGAGATGGATCAAAGCAGGAGGAGTAATGATGTGCGTGCAGCCACACTGGGAGGGGAGGAGTCAAAGAGCTAGAGAAATGCACCATGGGAAGAAAATTCACAAGGAGGGCAAAGGAGGAGATGTAAAGAGAGACTTTTGCATGTATTATTGCAATTGACTAGTTGCCAATCTTTTGTACACACTGGGAACTTTGTCATCCCAAGAGCACCCACCCACGTATGCGAGCGGATGGTTGAAATATTGATCAAGTCATCTGTAATGCATTTGATAAGCTAAATTATTTCTTAAATAAGTATTCATATGTATTTTGAATCTTTGGAAATGAATGATTTGTCGCTTTAATTGTTACATTATAACCCCAAATATACTGGAAAACTTATATTTAACAATAACAATGCATTCTTGCTCTTATTCTAGATCATTTACACTGTTGCTTCACTTGTGTGGCCAACACCCTCCTTGACCATTACCAAACACACTGTTACTCCAACTTTTTAGATCTTAGATTAGAACTTATATACTTATTGAGCTATTGCCTTCTCAAACAGCTCTGTCTCATCAGTCACTGGCTCGCTTGAATTTAATTTGAACTGTTCCATTGAAACAAAAGCAAAAATGTTTATCATTATGCAATTTGCACCTTTTGTGATGCTCTGGGGAAGTATGACAACTCGTTTCTCAGAAAACATTAGGTATAGTTCTCACATAAAAGCAAATGTGGTAATTTCATAAATTCATTACAGAATAATGGAGCTTATTGTTGTGGAAAATGCCTCTTTTTAAAGCTAGTTTTGTATTTTTGCATTGCAATAGTGCAAGTCTGATTCCAGTCTGATTCCAGTGACAAGGATACATTTTTTTAAGTATTTCTCAGAATCATTGAAAATTGCACACACATCATACACTCACAGCTAATATAAAGTATCAGCTAAAACATTTCAACTGTGATATGTGAATGCATCTTACCCATAGAGCACCTTTGAATTCCAAAGCTGTTGGTTTGATATGGTCCTAAATATTCTGCATAAGATGAATCCAGTATAGGAATGTTTAGCTAAGCAGACGAAAGAGGCTGATACACAGGTAGGCAGTCTAGATAAGAGGCCCTGAGCAAGCACTTTAATGCTGGAATGGGATTACAATGGCAGGCAAAGTTAGTGTTTGAGGAAGAGGAAAGTGGGAGAATAAGGGAAAAAAACATGTGCACCAAATCAGTAAATTAAAAAGAACCTGTGTTACCGAAGGTCCTTTCCCATTATTATTTCTTTCCTTCTATAGGTGCATGTGTAGGCGAATTTGGTGACTCACAGTGAAAGAATCGCAGCGAGTGAATATTCAATGCATATTTCTATCTTTTGACCCTGTGATTATCTGTGGTGTAGCCTCTCATTTGTGAATAATTCATGAATTGAAAGTGACTTTGAACATGTGGTAAAGCAACATATAAGACTAAACCATTATTATTACAACCCATTTTAAACATATTAAAATAAATAAAAGATAATGTTGATTCATAAAAGCAAAACCTTGTGGGTTGTGGGTTGGGTATGTTGACCTTAGCTTCACTTTTGGCGAGCAATGTTTTTAAAATGAGAAAGATCTTTGTTAAAGTTAATCATAAAAGTTTCTTTGCAAGTTTTCAATATTTCCTATAGTTACCAAATGTAAGATACTTGATATTTGACATATTAGGATTAGAGTAGAATTACAATTTATGAAATCCAGGTTTTACGCTAGATTGCATTTCTCTTCATTTGACTAAAAATGTGTATTTAGGGATGTTTTGTTCATTATCCGCATCAAATATTTTCAGAGTCAAGAGGAAATTATGAATATATAATAGCAACATTCGACCCTCTTTTTTGAAAGTGTTTGTACCTTATAGTTTTAGAGTCTAAATTTAGTAAAACTTATACTATAGAAGTGTATTAATTGATATTCAGCTCATGCCTCTAGTGCTGGTGGTCCTGAATGTACGAGTGAATTCCCAGGCGTTTTTAAACATGTTGTAGGTGACCCTTTCCTCTGACAAGCTAAATGATGAATAATGACTGTGCACCTTGAGGACCCGGACACACAAAAGCCCATTATTCTGTGAAAGCTCCTGCTGTCTCCGCCTTGCCTGATTATTGCTCACTGTGTTGCGTTTGTGCGTGCGGGTGTGTGTGTGCGTGTCTGCCTGGGCATGGGTGTAGCGAGCGCCCCAGCCTCCCCCCGAGAAATGATGAGTCTGAAGGAACGCAAGATGGACTACGACTCCACGGCAACCAACGCCGGTTTCCATAGCAGCAAGGGAGAGCACACATCCCGCAAAGACGGCATGGCAGGTGCGTTTCGGGATGGGAAATCTAGAGAAATTAAATAGTGCTGTTTTATCCCTGCTCTTAATCTTTCTTTTGCCACTGTTTTCCTCAGAGATTTCTCATCTCGCTCTTTGCCTTTTACTGTCTCCTTCTGCACCTCGCTCCATTTTTCTCCCGCTCACTGATATCGCTTGATTGTTTTTAATCTCCTCAGCTCTTCCTTATTCCAATATGAGTTTTGTGGTTTTCTAGCTGTCTCCTTATACCTCCCATCTTTAAATTTCAAATTAATTTCATACTTTCAATTTGATTTGAACAAAAAGATTCAGTAGCAGATGTTGCATATTTATATTTCTTGTTTCAGTTCAAATATCCTGTGGGACGTCTACGCTATTCAGAAACTCCTACCTGACGACCAGTGATGATATCAAGCAAAACCAGGTGAGTTATTCATTTGCCTAATACATACGTACACTTTTTTTGGGATTTAGGGTTGTACATAAACCTTAGAAAGAAACTTGCTTGCTGGCTTGGCTTGACCCCAGTGTTATGTTGTTAGAGATTTGATTTGATCCTGTTTCTGTCCTGGTTTAGCCCTGGGTTTGTCCATGTTTAGTTGCGGGTTTAGTCTTAGTTTAATCCCATTTTTTATGAGGTGTGAACGTACCTTTAGACTACAAAAAAGAAAAATGTTATCTGAAAATATACCATTTTAACCAGCTCTATAAATAACATTTTTCATAGATCTGTTTTGTGCCATATCTCAGTACCTTCAGGGAAACATATCATGTCTTTGAGAGTTATAGTGGTAGATATGAGCCCTTCCCTTCAATACCTGCATGAAATGGAGAATTCACAGCATGAGTCCCATCCTGTTTGATTCCTATCGAAGCCTTTTTTACCCTCTGTACTTGTTTTTCAAACCTGGGATTTTCCTGCTTGCTGTGTGTCTGACACTGGCCTCTCTGCTTCTGTCTATCTCCCTCATCATCTCTGCCTTTCTCTCTCTCACTGCCTTTCCATTCTTGCCTTCTCCTCCATCACCACCAATGCTCCCTCTCTCACACAACCTTTTACCAGGCTCCTGCTCAGCCCTGTGTTGTGCCCCCCCAACCCCAGCAGGACAGCCCATCAGCGGCCGTGCTAAAAGACTACGACCCCTATCCTCCCCCTCCCTCCTTCCCGCAGCCTCAGCCTCCGCAGCCGCCTCCGCACAGCCAGAGTCGCAGTTTTGACGAGGCCTTCTACGATGACCAGGGACCCCCTCCGCCCCCAGCTCCATCCCAACCGCAACCCCAGGTCCCGGCACAAGCTCAGTCCCAAGCCCAACCACAGCAGCCCCCCAATTCTACCGTACCTCCGCGGGATCCAAGAGAGGACCTGCGAATGCACCTGGGTCTCAAATCCACTGGGAACTACGTAGACTTCTACTCAGCCTCTAGGCCATACAGCGAACTGAACTACGAGACCAGCCACTACCCGGCCTCGCCCGACTCTTGGGTGTAATCTACTTCAAAACTTAAAACAACAAAAAAACAAGTGCGGGGCGAGAGACTGCGTGTGTATGTATGTGTGTCAGAAAGGGATTATTTTTGCAGCAAATTCAAGGTTACAGTATAGGTTCAGTGGTATTTTAAAAGCAAACTCAAAAGACAGTGGAAGGGTATGGAGCAAGTCTAAAGGTTCAGGTGAGAAAGGGTGTGATAGAGAGAGACGGTGCATGTGCATGCCGGCATTTTACTTTTTACCCTAAATTGCTTTATTTCCTCATAGTCAGCTTTTTTTGCACTAGAAGAGGATTAGGGACAAATTCAAATGGGTGCTACTGTATATGAAGAGTAAGTAAGTAGAAGGGGCAAAGTTGCAATGAGAAAAACAGCCAAACAAAGAAGAATAGGGAGAGGAATGCAGAAATGTAGGAATGTTTTAATAGTGCTTTGAAATGAGCACAGTCACAGGACCTTTAGTATCAGATAGACTCTAGGTAAAGGACCAAATGTAGATGTTTGAGGATCTACGAGGGCTGCAGATTTAAAAGCACAGGGGAAGATGAAAGCACACTGGACAAAGGCAAAGTCGTGGATGTCTATCATTTTCCTCAAGTGAGAAACGTAGCACTGCTTTTATCCCCTCTTGTTTGTTGCATTGGCCTTGCCGCCTACACAGTCTTCTCAATTTGTTTTGAAAGAATGTCATCTATGAGAGACTTTTTTTGTCACAGTTTTTTTTTTTTGCTTCTTTTCATTTGTACTTTTCTAAAATGTAACAGCAAACAAAGAGGAACCTTTTTAAACAATTTTCTTTGTACAGTTCAAAGGTAATACAGTGTGTATATTACACATTTTTGATGGGGTCGTTTATGAAACCATTTTTCCCAAGAAACAACAAACACAATCTGTCAAATGAGCAAACAAGAAGCAGTATAGACAACATCTATGTAATTTTCCCAGCGAAGAAGATGTCCAGCAGTATTTTTGTTTTTTACAACATTTGTGGATAAGCTAAAATGTCCTCAGACGCTAAGAGCAAAGGTTGAGTGGCGTTGCTCCAGAGCCCAGTCAAGAGAAGTGCATTTTCACTGCCTCAACAACGTGTTTAAAGCACAGTGTCTTTTACTTTGGGGATATAACATTAACTTTTTAGTGATTTGTCATTGTGTGAAACCAACTTGCCACATGAGAGCCACATGAATATTGTACAACTGCAGAGAAAGAACGACAGACATCAACATTGTGCCAAACTTTGACATCTCACGGACCAATCCTTATCGTGGACTTTAAAGGGACATTTAAAGGGACATAAAACAGGATATACTGTCGAAGTTTACAAACAGAACAACTCCCTCTGCTCTTTCAAACTTTGATTTCCATGTGTTTTCAGGTAGAGACATGCTATCACATTAATGTACAGATCTGCCTCTCTGTGTTGGCTGGGTGTAACTGGTTGGTGAGTGGTGTGTGCCTGTGTGTCCATGTAAACTTGAGTGCGAGTATCTATGCATGCATGTGACTACTAGTGTGCAACTGTTGAGTGTACAGTGTGCGTGTGTGTGCAATCCTGTATAAATCAATGTCCATCGAAGGCATTCTTACTGACTGGCTGTCCAGTTTTACAATGAGAAAATCCTACGGTTAAAAATCACTAGAATGAATTGCTGATATAGAATGACAAATCTATAAATATAAATATTAATATAAATATATATATATGATTTTTATGTGCAGATGTCCATGTCTCTAAATGCAACAAATGTTTGCAGCGAAAACGTGGTGTACAACAGGACTTGTTCTCTCAACCTAAATGTGGAAATTGCAGATTGGAGCCCCCCTTTTATGCCTAATCAAAAGAGACAAAAAGAGATATCCCACCTGAACATGCTCAGGCTCTGGTGCGAGTTGTGTGTTATTGTGTTTCAATGCTTCTTAGATGACCCTGCTGAGAGAGGACCGTACTTGAACACAAAGAAAATAAAAAGACTCTTTGCAATCAAGAAACGTGGTATTCATATAATTTTTCATTGGTCTACATTGGTCTGCCAATCACACTAAGCCTACTGAAGACAGTCTAACCTTGTTGTTTTTGCCTATAACTTTACTGGACAGGGATATTGAGCAAACTGTCAGAGCCGGGAATCGTTTTCAGGCCGGCACAGAGCATGGCATCTGTGACCAAACCCCCTTGTCCATTCTGCAGCACCTGAAATAAATGTTATCTTCTGTCAATGAACAGAAGGGGTGGTGTTGTCAGTGCTCATTATTTTGGTGCACAAACATGTGCAGGAAACTCTGGGGTTGTTGTTTGTAGAATCCAAATGCCCAGCTTCCCACAGTATAAACTTTGTTTCAAAGTTACTTTTTCTAACCCTAACTGTTTTTAATTTCACATTAAAATCCTATTTTGTGTTATTGTTTAGATGTTTGGCAGAACCGTAACCATCCAATCTCAAAATGTTAAAACAAAACATCTGGGGACAATGTTGTGCCTTTAGAGTCGGTGCTTTGTTTTCATGGAATCAGCATTTTACCTAAGAGGTAAGTGATAAACTTCACACTATTTTCGTCTGTTTATAATTAGTTCCATTGTTAATACTACTGTTCCTTTAAAGACAACAATAAAAGAGAGACAGTAACGGTAAATGCAGCATGAGATTCAGATGTGGCTGTATTACTAAACAAGCTGCTTGAGGATATAGAACACTTAAGGTGACAATTTATTAGTATCTCTGAAGTGCAGCATTGAAATGAGTCAATAATTCCCCAGTGCTGTCACACATTTACTACCATTATCTAGAGATGTCTCGAGACAAGCATCACTGTTAGCATCTTGATAGCGTTCTCAGAAATATTCCCACAAGGGACTCAACAACCTGTAGTGCAGAAGCATGTTGAATGATATCACACATGTGCAGATAAGCTCCTCTGATGTTACAATGTTAATGTACCGATGCAGTGATAACACGGATGGTCCTGTAATCATGACAGGTGCTTAGATCATTGAGATGTTTCCCCAGGAGGAGACATTTGAGAAAACTAAAATGGCACGGACATCAAAAAGGTCCTGTTGAATCCCTTGTACTTTTCATGTAAACTCTGATACCGTTCACTTTCACAAATACGGTTTGACCAAACTTGAAGCACATTAAATGAACTACCGGTAATAGCAGCACTTGAGACAATCCATCAGAATCCACTTTTACCTGTCGCCTTTGCACAGTCTTTGATGCTGTCTTGGGTCCACCCTCTAACTCCATTGCATTGATTATTAGCCTTCACAATAGCGTCAAGGCGTCTTTGTCAGAATCCTGGAGTTGAAGGCTGCTGTAAGTTAATGTGGCATGAAAATGACTCTTCAATTTTCCTATGTATTGCCTTCCTAGAAAACTGTCCTCTTTCTGTGCTCTGACACGCCCCTGGCCTTCACTATCTCACTCACTCCCGCTCGCCCTTTCATCGGATGTTTTGCCCAATCAGCCATCACCTCAGGCTGGGGTAAGTGCGTGAATATGTGTACTTAGACAGGTGCAAAACAGGAATGTTGCAAAGGACAATGTGAAATGTTAGGGGAAGTGGAGGGGAGCGTTCAACAGCTATGGTCTGTGAATTACACTGGGAGAATTTGAGCATGAAATCAATTAGTGTAAGAAAAAGAGTTCCACAAAGGCACATTGTGTATATGCGTGTGAAAGATCTCAAAATTTATGTTATCATCTGAAATGGAAGCTGGACTGTGAAGGAGATAGAAGGTGAAATTATTTGAGGGAATTAATTTACGGGTAGAAAAGTTTGGGCAGTAGCATAGCAACATCATAAAAAGGTCTCAAATCAGCCAAAATGCTGAATCGCTTAAGTTAGTTTAATAACCCACTCCCTGTTATTATATTTACAGTTTATAAAGCAATGTTTCAGAGTGAATTTTTATTTTGTTGAAATTAGCTTTGTGTGGAGCAGGAGTGGCCAAACTTTTTTCACAGAGGACCGCATAATTGAAACATATTCAAAGTGGAGGGCCACCAGACCAGTAGTCGGTACAGTGAGTCATTCAGATTAGTACATTTTACACAGCTTTGGAGCCTTTACATTAATCCAATTTGTATGATAGACTTAAAGGGTTAATTGATAAATCTGCCTTAGTCCCTCCTAAAGCTCATAGTCACTGAAATAGCACCCCCTCACAAAAGATGACATGATGAATTAAAGTCCAGCCATGAAAAGATTTCTATTGTTCACTTTCTTTAATAAGATTTCCTGCTCCTCCTCTGTGTCAGTCTTCATAAAGCTCTGTAAACCTCATAGCTTTGAAGATTTCACATTTGACATTTAGCAGAGTTGCTGTTAGTCACAAAATAATTTCCATTGAGCAGTGCCTTGACTTCACAACTAGTCTCTATGTACTCCCATAGACAATGAATTATGCCAATGTCCTCAGATGATCCAAAGCCAGTGGCCTGCATTTCTCTTTTAGGTCTTACTTTAATCATTTAGAAAAGTGTTAATAAAATGTTGAATTCATCCATCCATCCATCCATTTTCTACCGCTTGTTCCCGTTAGGGGTCGCGGGTGACTGGAGCCTATCCCAGTGCCTTTGGGCCTTAGGCGGGGTACACCCTGGACAGTGGCCAACTCGTCGCAGGGCATGTTGAATTCATATTTTTATTATTATTATTAGCCTATTCATTCTATTTTAGGGGATCTTTTAGAGAGCTCTGCGAACTTGCCCACCAACTCAAAAATCAGAGGATCCGTTCCATCTTGGACCAAGTTATGTCACTGTGTCCTTGGCCAAGATATTTAATCCACCTGTGCTGGATGGTTTGAGGGACCAATGGCCTAGATTGGCGGCCTTGTATCTGTTAATCTACCCCAGGGCAGCTGTGGTTACAGAAGTGGCTTACTACCTCTGAGCATGGGGTGAATGAATATTGATTATATTGTATTATTAGAGTTTGAAATGGCTTGTTCTCACTATATTTTTGTCACAATCGCCACTGGCAAGCTAACCAAAGTTTTCTCTCTGTATCACAACACAAAGCCAGGGCCATTTGCGATATATGGCCTTGTGTTTGACATCGTGTTAGCATGGTTCATTTGCACCTCACCAAGATGTTTCAGTTTGATCCAGTCTCTTTTTATAGTTGCTGACTGATGTTAAAATTTGCACTCTGAAAGTTAGCAATTGGTCTTTGAAATTCACAATAAAAATAACCCTTCTAAACACAATCTTAGTATTGTACTTTTAATTACATGAAGTAAAACACTGATTGCATGTGATTTCTTCCAAGGTCATCTCATAGTTTCCATGCTTCTGCTGTTGATTTGAAGGTGCGGAAAGCAATATGTTCACTGGATTGCATGATCGGTGTACTGTTAATATTTTAGAAGAGAATCCTTGGATGGTAGGTTATACAAAGTTTACTAACTTTAGTACGCTTCAAGAAAATAAGTTCAAATTCATGCTTAAAGTTGTTAAAACGTAGATCAAATTAACTTAATTTTGTCTGCCAATTGGTCTTAGATTTTTCTCTGCACAGATTTTTCTTTGTCGAGTTTTGAGAGTTTAATTCAATGTTTTTACACTGTAGCACTAAATATGACTCCGGCTACCTCAGTGAATTGTTACTGTTGAAGGTTCTAAAGGGAGCACTGTCTAACTTCTCTGTTCATGTTCTGCCAACTGCTTGTCTCCATGAAAGGCTATTTATTTTCCTGGTATCTTCCACCATATAAAAATTAGGACATCGTCCTGGAAAAGAAAATGTAATTCTGTCAAGTGTGAATATGTTTCGCTACTCATTTAAGTAGCTTCTTCAGTTCCTCTGACAGGGTCCTGGTCTTAACACTAGTACTCCCAGAATTTTACTGCTCCCATTCAAACCAATGGAATTCTGAGAGGACTAAATGCCATAGAATGTTGGTTGCCTGGCAATGGAAAATTGTTACATTTCAAAATTACACTGAAATGAATAGAGTGGTCAAAATGACTTCTCAAATCTCCCTTTTTTAAATAAAATATATCCAGATACAAGAAAAATCAAAAAGTCACTAACACCAAAAATCTACCAAAGTAGAGTCAAAATGACTGCTCTGGGAGTTCTAGTGTTGAACAAAAAATATGGCATTAAACATATCTATCTTGCATGTATTGAATTAAAAGTTTTTATTGCTAAATTACATTCTTACTGTGAGCATGGGTGCCTCTCCACCTGTAACTTCACCTGGTTGTGTCACCTCCTTGTCTCAATTGAGTTTGATGAATTATTGTCAGACTGTGGAACATTCTAGGTAAAGTAATAACATCTCCATGGAGACAAGAACAGTTACATAGTGTCCCCTCAGTGATTGGAAAAATGTATTGTTACAGAATACTGAATATGCCTGCATTAAAATGTCCGCTCAAGTGCTGTAGGCTGAATATTTAGAACACTTTCACTTTAAATTGCATCATGTTATAGTGTAAAAACATAGCCTAGGATTAAAAAAAGTTTTGTTTGTTGCACTATTTGTATTTCATTCATTCCACACTGGTTTGAGAAGAAATAAAAATCAGACATGCATTCTTCACCACTGCAGTTTTCTATTTTTCTCACTAATGACGCATAGTTTGAAACCTAACTTGTGTGATTAAGTAGTGCAATGTATTCCTTTGATTTTAGAAAAGTAACTATTCTGAATACCACCAAATTAAAGTGTAACTGTTCCAGAATAGATACTGGGATGGGCCTATTGTTCCCTGGCTTTTGGCTCCCTTACCTTGAGTGCCTGTTTAGCAATACAATAGGCAATCCCAGTTAAGTTTCAATGGGCCATTATCAGGAGGTCCCGCCCTGTGGGAAGGGCTTTCACAGGGTAGGATATAAACAGGAGTCCAGATGACTACAACTGAATCTTTTTCTACAATTGAACACTCCTGGACGAATGAGGGATTACACCGACCTGTACCAGAATAGTGTAACTCAGAATTCTGAATATGTATTTTTGGTACATGTATTTAATTACTTTCCAATACTGGTTACCTTTAATGTAGTCACATTTAACCCCAAAATATTTAACTAAAATTCAAAGTCATGGCAACCCTCATCTGACAATATTAGACTTTCCAGAATGGTGGTCTTTTATATGCACTCCTAACACACTTCTCCTTACATGCACTCATAAAGCTGTGTGTCAGGTACCAATGCAGCACAGCCTGGCCTTTGGAGAGACAACTCCGGACTGTGTGGACTGTGAGGTGCTGGTTCAGGTTTGTAGCTGTCACTGCTCTGGAGTGCCGGCCAGAGAACTACTTGAGCCCCGGACGGATAATTGGACAGATAGAAACGATGAGATGCGAGGATGGGTTCAGGAACTTTATTGAACCTAACAGGTACACACAGATTGCTAACAGATTCACTGATAATCTCGGACTCCAATAAAAGGATAAATAGCAGGCTTTTAAATTTGCGCATTGTGGGGGCACCGTAACTGATTACGTGTTGTTTTTAGCCTAGAGTGTCAGTGTGGGCCAGCTGAGGGCTAGAGTTGGTTCAGAGGAGTCTACGTTATCCTGAGAAAGCCACAGTTCGGTGTTGGTAGATCTGAGGTCCTCAGGTAGGTGGCTGACGACATCAGGTTCATTACTGGCCCACTGCCGGAGGATGAATCCATCGGAAGACAAGAGGGCACCTAGCTTCTGCAAAAGATCCCGTGCTTCTCCAGGAGTCCATACGCTCTGGAGAATGTTGTCAACGTAGAAGCACTGTCCCACAGATTGGAGGAGCTGTTTATCCTCTTGAGAGTTGTCCCTTGTGTGGTGCTGCAGGGTGTAGGTTGCGCAACATGGATTGCAGGAGAAGAACCCGCCATTCAAAGACAGCGACATGTTCGTCTGGATGCAGATCACGCCACACAAAGGTGGAACGTACCCTTTATGTCACCGCTAACTGCCACCGGGTGCTCTCGGAATCGGAGGACATCGAGGAGGGATGCCCCTAAGGTTGGACCTGGCAGGAGGTGTTTGTTTAGGGTCTGGCCCTGGAACTTGAAAGAACAGTTAAATACAAGGCGATGCTTGCCGTTGTGGCTGACAAGGTGGTGTGGGATGTACTACAACTCATTGGTTTGGGCAACCTCCGAGGAGGACAACTTCACCACAGAACTAGCCTGCACTAACTTATCTATCTCGGCGCAGTAGGTCTCAGCTAGCTCTGGATCTTCCTTGAGTCCTCTCTAACCCTCTCAGATTGGGCAACACAGCATCAGGGTGTCTGAAGGTGTGGCATGCCTTTGCGATGGAGCAGAGGGGTGGCGTAGCGGGGTATGCCTTCCACTTCCTCCCGAACTGTCTTTCGCTCAAGTATGTCAATGGCATAGTTGTCCTCTCTTGAGCAGGTGACTACCTTGCCGTCCTTAACTGAATTGACGTCTGCCTGCCACAGCTTCTCTACGTGCTTCAGTAGTTCACTCACCTGAGGGGCGAGGGTAGTGGAGAAGAGACTGTGGTGGCATGGCGGATAAGCCTACGAGGCTGGATGGGGCCTAAAATATCCACCCTAACCTGGTGAGCATGGCAGATGGCCTGCCGGGGGGACCAAGATGGGCGGTGCCTGTTGGAATAATAAACTGTAGGTGGTCACTGCCGATGAGAAGTAGGGGCTTCGCCTTTCTGAAAGACGGAAGTGGGGCAGTAGGTGCAATTCTAGTGCAATCTTCAGACGGGCAAACTACGCAGGATCACCACGTGTGAGCTTCGGGATACTTGGGCGAGGGCCCCTGTAATTAGACTCGGGAGCTGCCGTCGGTACACACAGATTACTAACAGATTCACTGATAATCTCAGACTCCAATAAAAGGATAAATAGCAGGCTCGTACCGCTGCTGATATACCCCGTCTTCAAAGCACTAAAAATGTCATCAAGCATAGGGATGTCACAAGGCACGCGATCATGCAAAACGGAAAGGAAAGGAATGCAGGTGACATCATAAAGCACTCTTATCATGCCAAGGCTCAAGCGCCCTCTACTGGATGCTCTGCTAACTATAAGCGCATGGGAAACACCGAAATTACGGGGCCTTTTGTACACTTGCGTTGTGGCTGCAGTGCAGAAGCCCCAGCTGGCTTATGCTCCTACATCAGGTGGAAGGGGGAAATATCGAGCGTGTATCTGTCAGTGGCATACTTATTTATCTGTGTGTGTGTGTGTGTGTGTGTGCGTGCGCGCGCGTGTGTGTGTGTGTGTGTGTGTGTAGTGTGTGTATAGTACATGTTTACCAAGTGGGGCCTGAAAAAAGAAAAAGGGGAATTATGGGGACCAATTTTCCAGATGTAAGCACTAGTAAGTTGGGTCAAGTTAGAACATTAGAAAGTCTGTTTAGATATGCTCCTACTTAAAAGACACCACATTCCTAATTCAAAATAAAGGCACGTTGAGTTTAAATGAGTTGACATAAGTTACTCAGTGTATAGCTAAGTGGTATAATTATAGGACCCAGCTGCCCAAAATTGAGTTATTTGACTTCCTGATTGGATAATTGGCACAAAAAAATAGTTACATAAATAACTTTGAACATGTTTATGCATATAGGGATACTCAGGTGATAATGTAAATTAAAACAACAGATACTTTTAAAGGTGCACTATGCAACTTTTCTGTTGGAGGGTGCGCCACCTGCTTGCCTCTGTAACCGAGCAGTTTGACTTGCATTAATATGTACTCCGGCGCAGTCAATCAAACCGTGACTGTCTTAAAGCGCAAACATATAGAGAACAGTGTGTTATATCTCCAATTTAAAGCTATCCTGTGGAACGCTCTTTAGAGCAATGAGAGGAAATTTTGAGGTTTTGGAAATTTAACGGCAATCAGCCAATCACATCGCTGCATTTTTTTGTGCAGAGGAAAGTCAGTCAGAGTCCAGTGTGTGATGTTCTGATCAGAACAAAAGCAGAAGACGCCACCAGGCCAAATGACAGGTCGGGCCTGTGGAGACTAGAGATGACCCTGTTCACAGTATAAGAATGTATGTTTTCAAGTTGTTGTTTTTTTGAGCAATAAAAACACTTTAATAAATGTAAAAGTAATTTAATAAATGCAGGATAGATACATGTAATGCCACCCTGCGAAACATTCTTGGTAAAGCAATAATTTGTAAGTAGTGTATGTAATGTTTTGATTTATAATTCATAAACATGACCTTTAAGTTGAGGGTAAGACTCCAGCAAATTCATTTAAGTCCCCACAAGACACATGAAACCAACCAGGTGTCTGTGTGTCATGTCTTGTCAGTCTGGGTAAATGCACTCACCTGTGACGTCCTCATTCTGTCTGTCTGTTTGGCGTCACCACTTCTCTAAAGGATCCACACACACACATTCATGCACCTACAGTCATATCAGAGCAGGGCAGGTGTGGGGATCACTGACTTTTCAAGAGGATTCATGCAGACTACTTTGAATTCATGCCATGTCTTCTCTCTCTTTGTAATGACTAATACTTTCTCATATAAAAGAAAATGGGTGCAGGTTTAGTCATACCATGAAATTTCAAATAGGGTTTTTGAGTTTTTGTTTTTAACTCAAAAGTGGCACAACATTTTTTGGGGGGGCATTTTCGTCAGAATATGCCTGTTGTAGCAATGCTGTAGAATCCTGCAGGACTCAAACTCCCACGTACACAATAGGTCACACTTGACCATGAAGTGCCAAAGCTATATTCTTCCATCTAGTGGCCACATATGCACGCACACCCATTATCTGTGATAGGTCTGAGGGAGATGCTGAAAGCTTGTACACAAAATATTGTTTGATTGCTTACAAATCCACAGCATAAACAATCACAAATTCTATGTTTATGGTAATCTTACATCCCAGTTCAATGTCGGGGATTGGTTTAAACCAAAAATAGTTCATAAACAACATTTTGAAAAGACACAAATTGGCATAAGCAGTACGACAATAACTCAAAGGAGCCCGAATGCAATCACTAGGTGTACATTTTCATGCAAGTACAGCGATCAGAAACTCAGGGATACATTTCAGCAAATTGTAACACCAATGGGCTAATCGCTTTACATTTTGGATGTCCCCTGGACACTCTGAGCTACAAGATCATGTAATGATTTGCTGCTGATAACACAAAGATCCGCTGATTTTACCTACAAGAAAACCCATTTAAACGACCTAGAACATCAGAAATGAACTAAACTTTGTTATAATAAATATACTTTTTCTCATATCGGGGCAAACATAAGAGGGGAGTGGCTATATTTATCTCAAGCAGAATAGCCTGGAACACATCCTGGAATGTGTATTCATCCTGGAAATGTGTATTCATTATCCTGGAAATGTGTACTCATCCTGGAAATGTGTATTCATCCAGGAAGTGACGTAATTTTCTTTACTAAAGTTATATAGATCTGATTGCAAACTACTCTTCCAGAACCCGTGTCTGTGGTGTGCAACTGGAACTTACATGTTCAGCTAGATGTAAGCTGGTTCAAACCCACAATGCACTGATAAATCTATTAACAAAAAAATGCACAAATGAATGCAAGATATAGGGTTAATTGTTATCTGGAGAGAGAGATAGCAATACACAAATTTTTCCAACCCACATAAAATCTATTGTAGAATATTCCTTTCACAGGCAAGTCACAAAGTGCTTCACAAAAACACAGAATAAAATAGTAAAACACACAAAAACTTACAGTGAGCAATACACATACAACAATATACAGAAATGGAAGAACACACTGGAGATTTAATGTTTGCCTACAGTAAAAAAAAAGTAAAAATAAAAAGTCTGCTCTTCACCAAAAACTATTATGAAAGTGGTTCAAAATTCTCTAAATTGTTGTCTTGGAAACAACAGGCAAAGAGATTTTTTGTTTCAATATGAGACAACCAAAATAATGTAATTTTAACTACACAAGACCAAATTTGTTTGAATCCTTCTATACGAATCCTTTTTTTCGGGTGGGGTGGGGGAACTATACCCCCCTCTTTTCCACTAAAAAGAAAAACCTTACTCCATATCTCGGGCTGAGCCAAAGGATTGAAACTTTTAAAATTAGTATCTTGCCTAGATTTCTTTATCTATTCCACTCACTCCCAATTTTGTATCCCCAGTCGGCTATTTGATGCGTGGAATTAAACAACATATTTTTATGGCATGATAAAAAAAAAAACTTGTATCCAATTTAAGACCCTACAACTACCAACAGAAAAAGGTGGTTGGGGCCTACCTTAGTAGTGTCATGCCGGGGCTCCCTGTACATGCTTTAATGGCACACGACAAACAGCTGAGTCATTCGGAGTGTAAAAATCTGGGTAAAATCTGTGCTTACAACATGGAAGACGTTAATCAAAACATATAAACTAAACAAATGTTAAAATTCTTAACTAGTTGGCTTATGATCAAAGCTTTGTGCCAAATTGCACCAACCTGAGATTTAAGATCTGGACATTTTTTACCGGATTGTAAAAGAGAATCAAATGGAATCAGTTGAGTTGGAGAAAAAAGATTTTTATAGGTATTTACAACTAAGGAGTTATTATAATTAAGAAATAAAACAAAGCAATGATTATTATAACACTCTGACTGAAATCTTTATTAAGGCATATAAATCAGAACTTTCCAGGGGAATAATACCTAAAGTATATAAATGGTCAGCCAATGTATTAAATATATTTAAAAAGTGTAATTTTGTTTTGACTGATGAAGAAAGGGAAAATATATGTACTTCACAATGGAGGACTACAGAGTTGCATGTTTGGAAGGAATTCTATTGGAAGAATGTGACCCGTTTTTTAACTATAAATTGCTCATTATTCACAGGGAGGGGCTGAATGTTGGAGAGGTTGTGGTTTCTAGGAGGCACATCATTATCATGTGTTCTGGGACTGTCCGGTTGCACAAATATTGTACAGAAATTAACAAAGCATTGCAGACTGTTTACCACTCAAATTCAGAACTATGTATTTGGGCCTCAAAACTCAGGCCATGGATGCAGTAAACGAATACTGAAAAAAGGCTAGTTGTAAAGTGTACCTTTGTGTACCTTTGTGTCTTATATATAATACGATGTATATATTTTGGCAGGTTATTGTGCTATACTGTCATCTATGTGCTTCAATCTATATATTTGGTGATATTTTAGAAATATTTAAATACATGGGGAGGTCACCTATTACAACTATATATAGGCATCTTGCTGTTGCAGGTGCCCTTACAATGCCACTCTGTAGCATAATTAGCCACACCCTGTTTAAGATGGCTTCTCCTCCATATATAACCATTTGCATGACGAAGGCCATGGGCCAAAATATTGCAATGTGAATAAATCCCTGGTGCTGCAAGGAGGACCATGTGCAAGAGTTTTCTTGTTTTTTAAGTGTGACAGCTGTGAGCTATCCTTCTCTTACGCACCGGTTTTTCCTCAATTTTAAAAAGGCCATCCCAAAAAAATTGATGACACACACTGTGCCGACGATTAAGAACTGGCCCGACATCACAACCCATTTGACAAATTTGATTGGTACTGAACTAAATGGGACTTTTATTTTGGACTTTGTATGCCATAACTTTATTTTTCTTTGGATGCCTCCTAAATTCTTATTTTCAATTATACCTAATTTGTTTCTTTCTGATCTTGCCTGTAGTTGTTTTATGTTATTTTGAAAAATGAACAAACGATTAATTTTGCCCACCACATAAATGGTTGACATATATACAATTTTGACAAGTATTTTGCCACATGTCCAAATAACATCTTAAATGTGCCTAATTAGTTTGAAAAGATTATCCATGTAGTTTCATCTGTATTTTTTCTTCACAGCTTCCTCTGACACCTTGGTTTTGCCAATTCTCTGTCATGCCTAAGGACAGTGTCGTGTCAGCCAATTATTGCAGAAGTGTGAAAACAGAGAGGTGTTCGCTGAGGTCGCACCATTGTGTCAGTTGCTCTGCACTGAATTGTCCGTCTGCCTTTAATTATGCATGGGTTCTATGTTTGTTACTGCAGCACACTTTATGCCATAGCTAATTCATTTAGTGTCTTATAGCTTTGCATATGACGGTCAACTGCTCACATTCATGTTTCATAGAAAGCATATTATTCTTGTTGAAACACACTTTTTCACTTGTGACCAAAATTAAATCTTTCATTAATTTGATTAGGTATTCTCTTATTAATGTGTTCTCAATGTCAGCTTGCATCCTTATATCAGCGAAAGAAAATAAGGTCACACATGAAATACTGTTTGATTTGGAAGGCTAATAAAACATTACTTTTGAGGTGTTCTTATTATCACATAAACACAAAGACTATGGTGACCCCTCACATTCAGTTGTGTGCCCCCAGAGTCTTAAAAACAAGATGAACAAAAGTAAGTGGATTTAGTTTGTAATCTGCTTTTCTTTTCTTTCTTTTTTACAATAAATGCATAATAGAAGTGACATTTAGTTTATCCCGTTATGATGAGCTTGGACTTTTTTTTTATATTTATGCATTTTTCTCCAAAATCTGATAAAAGAAAACTATCAAGCTGCTGTACATGTTAAAACATTTTTATTTTTTTTAATTTGACCTACTTATTTTCAGTCAAATCAAACATTCTGGGATGAATTAGGCTCAGTTTGTACTCCAAAACAACAAACAAAATTACCCTAAAATTAAAAAGAAAAATGTAATAGGACTTTTTATTTTTGGGTCAAATTAGCGTCCGTTTTCAAAGAGGAATTATCAAAACCCAACAAATGCACAAACTAATGTCAATCAGATCATCCTCCAGACACCAGATATACTGCTTTTTATTAACCAAAGAAAATCTATGCGGAATTTTAAAAATCAGATTAACTCAGACACCAGAGGCCAAAATACAGAGGGTCAGATTCACAAAGAGTACAGCCAATTACTCCAAAGGGTTCAAGAACAACTTCGATTTGAATTGGGGCTCATTTTAATCATGCGTTTTGCGGGAGAAAAAAAGTGTGACATAAATGATTCAAATATGGCTCATACTGTCTCTATACACCTGTGGGAAAAACATACATTGTCTTTAATCCCGGTGTTTGTAAAGAGACCTCTGGTGAACCCTACGTCATCACGCTACTTACGTTCACACGCTCCACACGGCGCACAGTGCGTCACCACGCACGGTTCCCAAACAATACTCAGGAAAAAAAGCCACGTTGACGATTCAGACTGAAGTGTTGTTCACAATTTGGGGCAGAAAACCCGCCTTAGTTCCCGTGTGGACGCTCGTAACTATATTGTCAGCGAGTATTAGATTGCATTAGACATGTCTTCGCCACCGAAGGAGAAAGTGGAGATGAAAGGGGGGCATCTTCCTGCAGGTAAGTGTTTTTCTTACCTTTGCAATGGACCTAACCTTATTGTAACCAAGCATAACTCTATGTGTAATCCGTGTAAAATAAGGTAGATATGATGCTTTTTGTAAGGTGGTATATAAACTGACAATGCTTTGAAGAGGGGTCAGGAATCGCTTGATTTGGTTACTTCCTTATTGTAGCAGCCTCGTAAAATCTGGACGTGTAGCCTATTAGCTTCCACTAGCCACTGTCACAATGTTGCCATTAATATTAGCTGCACATAGTTTCCATGTGCGGATGTAGGCGAAAGGAAACGTGTACGTGGACCTGAGAGAGAGGAGGGGGGTGATTCAGGCCACTGGTTCTGTGCTGCAGTAATGATTGAAAACACACAGATAGGAGCTGCTGTCCTGATTGCATAGAAAGATAACATGCACAACCTGTCATTAGAGGCAGGACTTTCACAAGCTATGTTTCAAAGGGAAAACTGACGGTCAAGGTCACAGTCCTGCTGTGGTTGAGTCTCTTGCTCAATGGCACAGGGACATGACACCTGTTTACACAGTAGGCTGTAATCAACTGCTTTGAATTTTCAATACGTATCTTAAGTTTGGTAGTCTGTCATACATATGTAATGCACATGTAAACATAGTCTTTTAAGTTTAATTAGCCTACATCTTTGGGGAGATATTGTCATGAGCACACCTGATTAACCTAATTAAGAGTTTGTTAGTGTTCCACTGACAGAAGGTGGTTTATTTGACCCACTCCCCTCAGGCAGGAGGCTACGGTCCATCCGGACCAGAACCTCCCGCCACAAGAACAGTTTCTTTCCCTCTGCCGTTGGACTCATGAACACTTCTAAACACCTGCCACTTTAACTACAGTTTAATCAATTGCTCACTGCACCGTCACTTTCTGCACTGCATCTTCAATTGTCCCTTAAATGCATGCCCTTTTGTTTGATTGAATATATGTTGTTTTATTATTGCTCTGTGTTTTATGTTGCACCTTAAGGCCGAGACAAGTTCCTATGCCTGTGAAGTTTGTTCATTGACAATGGCAATAAACCCCTTTCTGATTCTGATTCTGATTCTGTAAATGTAACTGCAAATTTGTGTGTACATAGTAAGGCTATTTTTATTTTATACTATAGTAAATTTAAATTGTTTTCTTTTAATGCATGCCCTTTTGATTTCATATATGTTGTTTTTATTATTGTTCACCGTTGTATGTTGCACCTTAATGTCAAAACAAGTTCTTATGTTTGTGAATTTTGTTCAATTGACAATGGCAGTAAACCTTTTCAGGTTCTGATTCTGATTTATTTGAATATTTTGTTTTTGAATAATCATTACTTTTATGTTGTGTCTCAGTGAAAGCCGGGGGCATGAGGATAGTGCAGAAGCACCAGGCGACTCCAGCTCCAGAACCTCCTCAGAAGAACGAAGAAGAGGAGGAGTATGAGAGCAGCAGGTAAAATACATGTTTATATTTCTAAATACCACGTCTATTAACAGAGGAAAAAAGTTAGGTATAAATAGTTAAACATTTTATTCCACCCATAAATTAAAACACGCGGTTCCCAAACAAAAGCTTCGTTGGCCATAAAAAAGTGTTAAATAATACTAAAAAATACTGTAAAAATAAATAAATAAAACTTTTAATTATACTACACGTTAACCCAGACTTATTATTTTGTGATTATGATTTTATGATTTATTTTTTATTTTTTTATTTTGTTGAAGGCCTGTAAATTTAACCTATTGTTTTTATATAACATATTTGGCATAGAAATAACAGATATTTTGTTATATGCTGTTCTAAATAGCATGATTAGCAGTGCAGCCCTTCCACATGCTGCTTTTGTTTTCCAAAGCCTTGAACTGTGTCTTTCACATGACGTTAACTTGGTTCTATATTATAGTTATCCTTTGTGACGTAACCAGCTTTTTAGCTCCACTTGAGATGAAGCTAGTTGTTGCATGTTCTGTCCATTATAATCTGCGTCTCCACAATCACACCTCCCTTTGCATTTGTCTGCTCAATATTCATGAAGAGCCATCATGCTATGTGCGTGTGTTGGTACAGGTGTTGTATTCACACAGCGTATCAGTTCATGTGTGCGCGTGTTAATGAGTGGTGATAAATGGGAGCTGACAGCAGTGCACAGAGTCGAGCAAGGTTCAAGAACACTGCCAACTGTCAAGGAATCTCCTGAGCGTGTACTTTATAACAGGCTTACGCAGAAACCCTTTTTTTATGTTCGTCATAATGCGTGCATGGTTTCACTATGTGCAGTCTGCCAGTTGGAGCAGAAACAATGTCATGTATGAGAAGAAACAAATTGATTTATTCTCAGCTTGTTGAAATGTCATTATAGTTAAAGGTGCACCAGGCAACTTAACTGGTAAAAGGCTGGCCACATGGTTAATCTCCATGTAATGTTTCACAGTATGGCATTAAATCTTGCATTTGTTACACTACCAGTGTTTTTATTGGTAAAAAAAAATAAAAAAAAAATACATAATTTATAAAACGTAATGTGGTAGTTTTACTTAAAGTGTACGTATGGACAAAACAAACTTCCACAAACTTGCTTACCACAAACTTAATGTGTTAATCTGGTGTCACATACATAACATTTTTGTACATACACGCACTATAATAATATAGTAGGTGGTATAATAATAATAATGATAATAATAATGATGATGATGATGATGATTAATAATAGGTTTGATGCTTAGACCTCAGAAGGGAACGATGAGTGATCTGCAAGAGGATCAGAGCAGGATATGATTGGAATCTTCCCCCCAGAGCCTAGACGCTGGTGGTGGTTAAAATAAACTCTGTGAAGGTGGTGCTGGGGTGGAGGATGGCCGCGCGAGCTGAACTGCTGAATGGAGTGGAGTAGGGCCAAGTTTAAAACAAGTAGGCTGAGCGGTGATGCTGAGACTATCATAGCATAGCAGGGGTCTTCCAGGCTAAAGCTTCACTAGGCTAATAGTCGTATTGACAATGGCTAACTGGAATGATGAGGCAAAATGTAGTTATTAGTCTTTATTTATTAGTCTTTTTAGTTTGCGCTAAAGGGAAATTGCGGCTGCTGAGTAATTGCGATCCATCAGTAATTTCTGTGACTCACACAAAGTCCGTCTGTCCTGTTGGTGTCGCGCTGATGGACGTCGAGCAGGTGGCCACTGGGTAAATTTCACATTAGTAGCAGCCAGTGAAGCGTTTCTAGTCGGGGTAGCACCTGCCGCACCCAATCTACCAGAGATGGACAGGCAGGCTGAGAGCGGAGGAGACGGCTTACCAGGGTAGAGGGGAACGTATGGGAACCTTGGGAGGCTGTTGTTGTAATACAAAGATAAGAAAGCGGCAAGGAGAAAGAGGAGCAGAGTAGTGACCCGGGAAGTATGCGTGACCACTGGCTGTCAGGGAGTGTCTGAGGATGCATTAGGAATACAATGAACAGTGGCACGAAGCAGTGTTTCTATCAGAAGGGCTTTAGGTAGATGTACAATACTGTGCAAAGTCTTTTAAGAGCAGTGAACAGAGAAAGGCTTGTCATTGGCTGCGCTTACATGAGATTTTGATGTGCTAGTGAACATAGCGATTGCTTCAGAATATACAAAATGTCACCAATACGCTGGCAATAGTCAAATGTATCAAAGATGCTTCAGTTCAGGGGTGAATGCATTTTGCTTAGAACAGCAAAACTATGTTATCTTCTATGGAACAAGTTTGTGATCAAATAAAGTTATGCAGTGAATTAAGTTTGCACCTGTGTTCGATACCAAGGAAAAGGCTTGATACTCGATATACCTATTTTGTTGCCACAGTGATATTATAATATTTAGATGATTGAATATAATTTCAGTACAAAATAACAGCAATTAAAATTTCTAAAAATATTCAGGAAAAGTTATTTGAGTATACAGCTTTTTTTTTTTTCAACATTACATACAGTTTAAGTATTTATTCATATCTGGGTTTTGATATTTTTGATAAAGTTGGTTAGTTTTGCTCCTGTCTAAAGCTTTAAATGCATTTTTTAGTCCTTAAAAGTCATTCACGATAACAATGTCACCTTCAAGTCTACTTCTAGGCTGTTCACTTGCTTTGTCACGGTTTCGCCTTCACATTCAGCCAAGACATGGATGCTTTCCAAAAAGCTGCTGCTGCTGCTTTGTGTCCACTTGACCAAACCCTGGGCACGGCAAGTGCATTTGCTTGTGCTGAAGTGAGCACTGGGCGCAGTTAGTGGTGAAAAGTCAAGGGAAGAGAGGAGAGGAGAGGAGAGGAGAGGGGAAAGAGGACAAAAAGCGTCCCATTATTTTCATCTTCAGCCCCAAAAATATATAAATTACAATTTAGAAAAAGGCTAGTACACTAAAAGATCGGACTTATTGTTAATTAGTTTGGAGTCATTTCACGTGCTTTTAGTATGAAATGAATTGTACTTACTGTTTTAAAAAAACAATAGGGTAAAATATTCACAAATATTAATTATAGCAGTCATATAATTATTATATATTGCAGGTTTTCTAATATTGTGCAGGCAACAGGCATCAGTTTCTATAGCAACCAGCACCTCGCCTACGGCACAAACTTCCTGCTCTGGTGAAGCTGAGAGAGAGAGAGAGAGATGGGTGGGGTGGCAGCCATAGTTTAGATGAGTTGTGACTGGAAGGCTAAACGGAGTGAATTATAGATTTTTAAGTAACACACATGTCAGCCTTTGAGTTATTTATGTAATTTTGCTGATTTGCCATATGCAGCTCAGAACTACTTGTCTTCCACCTTTTGCGTTTCGGTTCTTTCCAACTATTCTTTCATAGAACAAAGAAAGAAAGTCAAGACTGGAAATTCCTTAAAGCTCTCTACTGCCCCCCACAGGTTAACACTGTCAATGAAGGCGTCCTCGGCATCAAACCAAAGCGTGTCAGAACGCTTTGTCTCATTTGCTCTGGCTGGTTCAGTTCTCTACATCTCACTTGACTTTCGGTCTATACAGCACACGGGTATCTCACGACTCGTGAAGATTATCGGGCTCGTGGAAAAGAAATCTTGCTTATCCCTCAATAGGAATGATTATCTGCTCATAAGGCGTGACTAAAACCCACAATTTAGTCTTCATCTAATCTCTATAGTAAAAGTATCTTCTGGAGGAAGGCACTACTTTCTCTTTTGGTTGTCCTGCACATACATTTAGGCCCCCTCTCCCCTGGTCCCATTTATTTAGAGATGATCTCATCTTTATTTATTGTGTTTTTGCAGTTATTTGATTTCCCAAGTCCTACATGTCCCACCACATTCAGCAACATGCCCCTCTTTTTCTACAATTTGAGGTGGTCACTCTACTTGGAGATGATATTGCTTCACTCAGAATATCCCACAAGATGGCATTAAACTTGTCAGTCTTGCATTTATTCAATTAGAGGTGTTTTTGTGCAATGAAAACGCCTCTAATGGATTCATATCATAGAAAAAACATGGAGTCTTACTGTGTGATCTGCTTATGTTCGTGAAGATAGATTCATTTTAATGCCAAACCGTTGAACCTGCCAGGCAAAGCAATAACATCTCCAAGGAGAGAAGCAGGTGGCGGACCCTCTTCCAGAAAACTTTGTGTCGTATCTTATTATTGCAACATTTATTACTGAAAGATGATTTGTAATTGCATGCATATTTTGAGGGTTTCCTAAATGTGTTCTATGTAACAGGTTCTGCCTATCGCTCTTGGCCTGAAATGTTCCACAGTATTGCATTAAACTTTGTGCCCCTTCAATGAGCCAAACAACCCTATCCAATCAAAGTTATCCAAAATATAAAAATGTACATTTAACTGCAATATTTCAAGATTGGTTTCTGACTAGTCGGCTATTGATTGCTTTGGTAGAAGTTTTCCAGATGTCGTTATATCCAAAGTATGATTAAATTAGCCATGATTAAAAGTTTTTCCTGCTCCATAAACTGTTATAAACTGTAGCAGATGTTTTGTTTCATTTATAATCTGCTTCAATAATTGAATTAAGGCTGTTTCCATTTCACAGCACCGGCAACACGTCTTCACTACAGTTATACATGCCGTTAATGGTTGGTGTTATAAGTTGGACATGCCCGCTGCTGTATAGCTAATGACTTTGAGTGGAGTTTTAAAGGTGGCTACAACAACTGTACGCTCAGTGCCCGAGGTGACGCTGCCATGAAATTAGATGCCGCTCGTTTGTCATGTCAAGGTCGATGCTTACCTCAGGTCGTGCATTACTCCTCCTCTTAGCTTTTCTTGGTCTTATGACATTCTGCCCGTGCTGCGTTTGTTTCAGAGCGCTTCGGGACAGCTCGAAGGGCAGGCTGTATCGACACAAATAAATGTTTCAATATTTTCGGATTGTCCCGTCAACAATAACCAGATCATATTTTGCAGTCCATCAGAAATGTGCACGTCTGTAAACGATTGAGGTACAAGAATCCCGTAAAAAGAAAACAATTTACTCAAAACCAAACCCGTTTTCCCTGCCCTCTTCTTACTGTATACTGGCCAGGCTGACGCTATGGCTACCATAGCATTTCCCGAGGATGAATGGGGTCCATTTAAGCTGCTGGCAGGTCCATCCGGTTTGTATGAGCTTCTCCAGAGAGTTTAGGCCCATGTGGATTTTGTGTTTTGACATCGTTGGGTGCGATGAAAGCAACAAATTACATACACTATGCCGCAAGGTGAATGTATTTCTCTGACTAATACTGTCCTTTTTCTCTCTTTTCAGCCCTCCAAAGCCTCCAGTTATCGTGTCAGGAGTGGTTACAAAGGTATGCACAGTCACAAGGAACACACTACTGCAGAACTAGAGGCTGTCGAGAGCACATAACAATTAGCCCCCTCACAGCATGTTAAATAAAGTTTGTATGATATTTCTATATACATTTAATGTCGTTTACGATTGCTGATTAACATGTCGACAAACACAGCGATTGGTTAATGGGTAATTGGAGCGTTCATTGTGTGAAATGTGCACATTGCTATTCAAACATTAACTCTGATTAAAGCGTTAATTTGCTGGTCAGTAAATCAACAGAACTAGACTGACCCGAGTATAAATATTGTATTTTTTTTTAGCAAGTCTTTACTTTTTAAATAGCAACATATTAACAGAGGTGAAACCATGATTGATTATCATCGAGAGCTTCATCATTATTCACTGTTCTAAAAACTGTTAAATTAGCTTAGCGCTTAGATAGAAGTTCAGGAAAGGGTCGCCGTCAATCATTTTATCTTCACTGACTGGCAGAAGACAGGTCGTAGTTTATGAAAAGACTAGAAGAGATGCAGTTATGGGTTGTGGTGTTTTAAGGGCTGAAAGTAAAAGGTTTAAATAACCTTGACCTGGCTCTGTAGAAAGTGGGTCAACATCTGTGAATAGTCGTGTTTGTTCACCTCGTCCTCTCAGATGCAGCGTGAACGTGAACATACAGCGCGCACATGTGAGAAAGTGCCCTTGATTTCCTGGATGCTTCTGCTCAAAGCTTTATTTTTGTGTGTGGGGCCACGCGGATTGTTTGTGGAAGCTTACCCTGATATCAGCGAGGTGCCAGGCATCCCATTTATCCCAGATCCGAGCCTTCTCACCACCTATCAGCGCCATCAGACCCAGAGGCACTGCATAAAGCCCCTGAACAGGCTTTTAGGAGCTGAGTGAAACACTTCTCCTGTGTGAGCACTTTACACTCAAGCTGGCTTTTTATATTGAAAGTACTACTACAAAAAAAAGAGAAAAAGCAGATTCATTTTGTATGAACTTGTTATTTCCCAATTCTTTCAATGAACTCTGTCAATTTTGAGGTTTTGATGTTAAGATTATTTGTGGATTATTATTATTATATTATTAGCGTGATAAACTTCCGCTAAACACCATGACTACAGTACTATTAACTTGTATTAACACGTTTTAACAATTTATAAAAACAAGAGCCGTTAAATATGTATATTTTATGTATGGTATTTTAACTGTTTGTTCTTCTTGGATTTGTTTTTATTTGATTTATTTCTGAATTTAAAGCAGATAATTTCAGATCACATCAAAGTAACAGCACTACAGTGGGAGGAAGAGAAAGCCCCCATATGCATAGGCCAAGGATTACATTAAATTAACAAGGGGAGGGGCTCATGCACAGATTAAGTCTGTTATATAACTTTTATTCATGTGAACGTCTGGAAGTAGAAATATTTCGACCATGCTGAGACACCAGATGAGCTACATATGGGCACAGTTGGAGAAATACATTTACCATAAGGAAACCACAATACAAACAATATTTTTTGAATAAATGTGTAAAGCAAAAATGCAAATACTTGTAGTGAGTAATCCTTAATGAAAAAGTAATTGCTGAAAACTAAACTTGGCAAATGTAGTGCCGGAAGACGGTAATTAAAATTCACAAATACTTTTTTTATTGGTTTGCGAATTGCCTTGATCCGATTAGGAGCTTGGTTGTTTATGAACATAGTATTTCTTGGAAAGGCAGATTGCAGAACAGATTACTCTTCATGCACTTTAGGGATTTTCATATTGTTGTAGGCCAGGGTTTCAAATTAGGTCACGAGATACACATGATGTTTGCTTTCCTGCACCCGTATTGATTTTGCTCATACATTGGAAGGTATTGTAGATTATTTAAAACTAAAAGTGGAAGAGATTGCTCATACATCCGGCATACCAAACAACTGAAATATATTATCTATTTAATATTCAGTAGCTGTTCAAAAATGGTGGGTCGTTACCTTCATTACAGGGAGCTACTTTTGAGCATGTCATCTGTTTTATCATCTGTTGGGTCAGATGATAAAAAAAACACCATTATACAAAAAAAGTAATTGTATATCATATCCTACAAACCCCTGGACCCAAAGTGGTTTTAAGTTGCAATAACTTTGGGTTAGCCCTTAGCTCCAATCCTTTTCCGTGCCAGTCCCTGCTAATGTGTCTTCTCTCTGTTCAGGGAGATAAGGACTTCACACCTGCAGCAGCCCAGGTGGCCCACCAGAAGCCCCTGCCGGGAGTCCCCAAGCTGCCCCCCGCACAGCACATCAACCAGCACATCAACCAGCCCCGCAAGTGAACCCTTACCCCCCCGGGATCAGCTGCCGCGGCTACGCTACCAGCTCCACCAGCCGGCCTTTCGCAACCAAACACAAGTGATGAAGACGTTTCCCCACCAGCTTCAAATCTTAGCACATTTATCAGAATCCTTATTGCTTGATGATGTAATCAAAGTATCTAATGCCTGTATGGTCACTATTTAAAAGTCAGTTTACAACAGTGCTGCCAGGTGTTGCACTATTTACACTCTGCACTTTTGTGTCCTTGAGAGTTGTCTAAATGTCTTAATGTGGTTTACATAGACGATGGAGTATAATTGTATTAACACATTTAATCTGATTTGAATCTGATGGGGGACTTCCATTGCGTGCATATACCAATACCACAATACAACAATCAGCCAATCGCAGAATACATGTTATCAAATCCCTCGCAACCAATGACCTCAAAGCATGAGCCCAAATGATGTTAAATGGCCAATCAAAATCCTAGATGCAATGATAAGATAGTTTTTCAATGGTTCAGCTTGGACCATAGTAATTAGTTAAATGAGTTAAGCTGATTTGTTTGCTGAAATGGTTGTAGTAATGACAACGATGACAAGCATGTAATATGACAAAAACATTTCACCAATAGAACAATCTATGTAGTGATGAAACTAGTGAAGTTTTAAAAGTATTTTTCCTTCCAAAATGGTAAAAATGGGGCAGCTAACTCCCATTAACAGGATGACTACATGAACAAGGCTTTTGGCATGTGTTTGGGCTACATTTGCTGTCTATCTTATGCCTCAAATATCACAGCGCTTGCCTCTTTATCCAATCATAGAAGGACGTTGCTAAGTTTCTTTACAGATGTTGCATTCCATTAAAAAAGTATTACAAAGATGTCAGTTAAGTGGCAGCTCAACATTGAAGTAAAAACACATTTATTCCATCTGGCCTGTTTTGGCATATCACATTTATCTAAATTGGATTTTTTTTGTTTTTTTTTGTTGCAATAACACAAATTTACATATAAACACCATATTCTTTTATCACCTGAATCCTGTACTGTTGTTTCTCACTTGTTTATACACTAATGATCAGGTTATGAAGAAAAGAATATATACAGTATATAGTATTGCCAAGAAAGAATAATTTCCAATGTTAATTTAAGTTTTTAAAGCTTTATTTTTGTTCTTGCTTATTCTTTTGCTTGAAAAATTGTTCAAATTGTACAAATCTTCTAGTTTGTGAGTGGTATTAGGTGTGGTTGTCTTAGTTAAATAAAGATATTGACTACCATGAGTATCTTTATGTTGATTTTACAGTAACAGAACCCTGACACTATTCAAAGCTGCCACTTTACACCTAATAAATAGTACAAGCATACTAGCGAGCTTAACAGCTTAACAACTTTTAAGTATAGACGGCTGAGGAATCGAATCATCAACGAAAACAGAATTGAAATGCAGCCCAAAAAGTAAACTATTTCTACTCTTATTTATGACAAGTTAAAATAGACTAGTGTTGTTAGTACATGTCCTTGATAGGTCACGCCTTGTAACTCTTGAACACTATATTTGAGGGTCCCTTGGAGAATTAGCCCTGCTCCGTGGGATTTGGGCTCAGGTGGTGTTTTCAAATGGAACGCACACTTTTCCGGGGCCTGTGTGCTGTTTTCCTGCCTTCACAAACACACAGGCAACCGTGAGCCAGGTGCGAGTGCATGTAATCCATCTTTACACAGGCATCTGCAGCCAGGTGTTCTGTCAGCTCCTGTTAGGCCAATAAAACCGGTCAAACCATAGCCAAAGTCACGGCTGGAGATGTGTAGAGCGGGCGAGACATCAATTTATCTTTACTTTGATTCCTCTCTTTAGCTTAAAAGACGGACTTTTAAATGCCATGTTATCCTGCCCTATAGCCTTCAGTGTTTCCCTGTACCACTGTAAATACTGTTTCCACTCCAAGTTGAGTCCATGTGTACCAAATAATACTATTGGTTATTTGGTATGTTAAAGGTTTTCCTGAATTTGATGTGGAACTGGTGAGGTCATGTTTGATGCCATAATACTTGAGTTTGTTGACCTTACTGCCTGTATTTGTATTGGATTTATTTGGAATGTAATACTGTATCATGTAAACTGTCAAGATTCATTCAAAATGCTACCCGACGAGGAACTATTTTTAGATATGCAAAATCAAACCTATTCGTGCACACACACACACACACACACACACACAGACACAGACACACACACACACCAATTCAGTCCAGTTCATCGTACACATTTTGCAATCCTTGTCAAATATAATAAATGTCCATTTTATAGTTTAGAGCACTTTACCTGGATGTCATTCACATTTTAGGCACTTAATTATATTAGCCCTTAGTATACAGGGCCAGCTGCTTGCCATGTGGTGTGCAGAAAATTAGGACTGGTTTCAGCTGGTTCTGTGCAAAGGAGCAACTACTGTATATAGAGCCAGAATTGACATGCAAACTGGGTAGAATCTGGATTTCAGGGCCACGACTTCTGTTTGTTTAGTTGGTTACAGTGACAAAGTTAGTGTGACACTGGCTGCCGTGACCTGCTAAGGTTTAATATTCAAGCCATAGCGTCAATTTTCTCGAATGCTGATTAGTCTTTTTGGTGGTCTCATTGGAAAGAAGGCCCCCGTGTGAAGGGCTGACATATTCGTATTGTCACTTATTACAACAACAGAGTTATCTGATTTTGAACTGGGTATGGATTTTTGATCAAATACATTTTAACCTTGCCATTTGACAAATGAAGTTTCTTATACTCTCCATTTCTGAGGGCACAGTTTATTCATGGGTGGCATAAACATTATTTTCAGGCTTTTTCGTTTAAAGTAGGAAATCTTAGTTAAAACCAGAACATTTACATGTTATAACAAGTTAAGTTTCATGTCATAATGACTTTATTTTTGTTTTAACAAGTTGAGTTTCACTTTTGTATTTGCTCAAAACATTAAATTAAACATGTAATTTTCAATAGTAATTAACATAATTAAGTCAAATATATTGACTGTTATAACACCCACCAGCAGAGGGCCCCATGGTTGATTCCCCACTGCACTGGTGATATAAAGAGGTCAGTGTAATCCTAAATAATTCCCAACCAGGATGACATAATAGCCCCTGTACTATCAGTAAATAGTGTCCCGTATGAGTTGATACTTTGAGTCTATCTGGAGGATTTGGCTTTGGGGAGACGAAGAGGAGGAGGAGGAGGAGGAGAAGAGAGGGGAAATTGCTGAGCAAGCCTGAAGGGGCGCATAATCTCAGGTTACAATCTGAGCCAACAGATGTTTCAACTACAAGCATGACCTAAATATGAACTGATCTGTCCGGGCCTCACTGTCCCTGACCACCACTGCAGAGGGAGTGCACTGTGAAATAATGCTATGGTCACTAGATATTGAAGCTGTAGTCAAAGTTGACCTCACTATTGGATGTGAATATAAAATAACTGATGCTAAATATTTCTAAAGTAGAAAAACATCCCATGTACACTGCAAAATGTACTTACAGTTTTACTTCAAAATCCGATTTCATATCAAACTCTGTGCTGAAGATGTTTGTATATTGCTAATTTATCTGAATAAGAACATTTTACATACTGCTCCCTAAAACTGAAACTACTTAAAGGAGACTTTTTTTTTTTTTTTCCCCCGGTACATAGTATTGAACTATAACATAAGTAGATTACATTTTGTACATTGTAAACCTCAATATTGATCAAAAACGGCTTAGTAATAGAATCCACTGACTTCCTGTTCAAAACTGCAGACCTGAAAAGCTCCGCCTCTTCATAGTGATATATCGCCGTAACAAGTAGCGTATTTTCGTGTACATGTTTTGATGAAACGTGGCAATTTGACATCTTCAAACACAATACTATCCAGTCAATAAAGCCTATGGGCATAAAATCCTTTTTTAGGGGGTAGGTGAAAACAGGAATTTTCTGAGCACTCGAGCCTCAGTTGTAGCACAATACAGGATTACTCAAACATGTATAGCATGAACCAATCAAAATACAACTTTGAGTGAAGTAAAGATGGAGACATACTGTTGTGACAAGGCTAAACGTTATTTTAAGTTGATTTTGTATAATATGTCCCCTTTAAAAAGAAGAGTTTCTTTTCAAATAATTGTTTCTTTTTTGTATAGAATGAAGGCTCCAGACCTATATTTGTATTATGACTAATACACAAGTGAAACTATAGTGATTATTGCCTACTTTCCTCTGTGGCATTTCTTTGCTGTAAAGGGACATTTTTAGACCAATCACTTCAGTGTCAACCATGCTAATCCTGCATCTACTCGGAGCACTGTTCAGTCCTCTTTTGTTGCATTCAAATGGCTTCCCCTCAGCAGTATCTATGGAGATTGCCACTCCGAAGTCAATGAAGTTAATTTAAAGAAACGATTTGGTACGTCTATGCGCCTCAAACCCTTTACCAACTCATCACCATGTATATTAGACACACACTCGCGGATAGCACTTGAGCTGCTATGGTTACGAGGAGTTAGGAGCGTGAAATTGTGCACTCAAAAATCCCAATGATGTTGTAGCGCTGGCTTTTCCTGTGATGGACTGTATTCAACCTCCTCTGAAACATCATTACTTTCCCTGTTCTAATGTTTAAACAGGGGAATGACCTCTTGCACTTTAATAGGCTCTCTACAAATTCATATTAAGCTCATTTAACTTGTCATTATTAGTGAAATGAAACACTTTCAGACTCACTGGGGTACTGAAGGTCCTCCGCTCTGTGCAGAGTTTGCATGTTCATTCTCAAGGGAGTTTTACTTTCAAATGTGCATTAATCAAGAGCACCAGTTTCATCGCACGTTAATTAAAGCATTTGACCAGTGTTTATTTGCATTTGGTTAAAAGTTCAGATCAAAACAGAGTCAGTGTAACACCAAAATAGCTCTATAGCTGATTTAGTTTGTTTTGTTTTATGGCTGGAAGCATTTTGTATCTTAAAAAGGGTTAATTTATACAGTGTTAGAGCTCAAAATAAAAAAGCAAATTACATTCATGGCATCAATAAAAAAACAAAGTTGTGACTAAAATAATGCTCCCTGTTTTATTTGAGTCAAAGTGCTTGGATTGAATTCTGCACACTTGTAGCTTCTATTTAAACATTAAATCATTGCTTTGTAAAAAATGTCTAGTAAAAATAGAATGAGATCCAGTTAGATACACTACAACAAACATTTCTGCTTGGTGCGCTCAAAGCATACAAAAGACTTGGCCATCTTGACTCCATTAAAAAGCAATAAATATGAAAAATAAGTTATCTAAAACATTTCAAGTATGAATCCCTTGGGTATAAACATTACCAGGGGCAACCATTGTGCACTTCTAATGTTGTTGACAGTTATTAAACCGCATCCTTTCTCTGAAAATACACCAGAATCCACCTTAAGGACACAGAGATGAGCCCATAAAAGCCAGACAATTTTCACAAGTTTGGAACACTGCTGGTTCTTCAATCCTCACCCTGAGCATGTAAGAGCATAAATGAACAAAAAAACAGATTTTGCAAATGCATGGCTATTTCTCCGGGGTAAAAAATAAAAATACAACCCCCACTGTGCTTTTTGGTAATTTTATCATTTTATTTAAAGCGGGCGTCTCAGTTCCTTTTCCCAGAGGCGAGTTGTCTTTTGGTAATAGCTTCGAGTCTACGTCTCTCGGCTTCCTCTGCTTTCCTCCTTTCCTCTTTCAGCTCTTTGTAGCGCCACTTTGGTATTTGCAAGAAATGTCCTCCACCATCTTTAGCACTGCTTTTCCGGCGAATCTTTTCAGGTTCATATGTCGTCGGAGGGGCTTTGGACACTCTGACTTTTGGGATACTAAAACCAGGCCTAATGCTGCTCCTCCTCAGTATCATATGCATAGGCAGGAGACTGGTTCTTCTCAGTTCTAGTTGGTTGCTGAAGGTAACCAAACTGGAGCTGCGTGGTCTTGGGGCCAAACTCTGAACTTGGAGACTTGTGCGGCGGTCATTTGAGTTTTTGGCGACCAATGTGACGCAGGAGTTTTCGAAGAGTTTGAGGTGCGCGTCGGTGCGGTCCGGGTTTATGGTCAGGAGCTCTTTGACACGCTGCTGACGGATGATTTCAGGGACGGCATAGCGACGTTTGCCGACGGCAGGTGGGCTATCTGGACAGACCTGGAACATGAAAAGAAAACTGGAATACTCCAAAATCATATAATACTTCAGCTATATACATTTACGTTTAAAGTCAGCATAGGCCTTTTTCCTTTTGAACGTACACTGCTTAAAGGTGCACTATGCATGTTTTGTGGTGGGGGGGCCATCACCCGCTGGTCTTATAAAAATGTTGATGCTTTGCTTGGAATGTTTCATAGTATGGCATTAAACATATCTATCTTGCAATTATTCAATTACAGGAGTTTTTAATGATTTAAAAAAAAAAAGGTGGAGGACCATATGTAAAAGTACTGCATAAATTTACTGCTACCACACTAGAGCTGTTACTGATACTGTAACTATCGTATTGTATTATTATTAATGATGATAATGATGATAATAATAATAATAATAATAATAATAATAATAATAATAATAATAATAATAATAATAATAATAATAATAATAATAGTAATAATAGTAATGATAATGATAATAATAATACATTTTATTTCTTGGCACCTATCAGGACAAATTTTAGGTGATATTTTGTTATTTTGTTTTTTGTTTACTTGTGTTGTCTTTGTAAGATGATAAAATAGATTTGATCATAAAAGTGTGATAAACATGTAACAACAACAAAACAATACAGAAATCAAGAAAGTTGCAAATACTTTTTCTTCCTACTGTAGATCGCTTAATGCCCTATTGTGGAACATTCATGCAATTAACATCTCAATGGAGTCAAACTGCAAAGTTACATAGTGCACCTTTAATGTAAAGAATGGCTATCTGTTTACTTTAACGGTGAATAAATGCCTAAACAAGTTTATATCCATTGTTTTTGATCTTTTTAAGATCCAAATCACCCCAGATGATTGTTGAAAATTGTCTTCATTTTTTAACCTTACATGACTGAATGACTGAATTAATCTATTTCAAATATGCAAACATAAATCACAAGTCATGTAACGACACACAGGCTACAGACCTGTTCATTCACATGTTCAAAAAGGAGAGAGAAGTATGTTTTGTTCTAATTTTACCTTAAAATGCAGTCAATCATACGACTCCAATAGTACATATACGCAGATTTGATGTTTGCCCTAACTCTAGCAAGTCTTTCCATTTATTACCAAATAAGGGATTTCTTTTCTGTTTGCTAAATGGTTGCTTTTGTTTGCATCATTGTTGTCCTTTTTGCTGCTCAAACAAATTGTCCTTAGTGGGATTAATATAGTAGATCTGAAATCATAGAATTATTCATTCATATCTTTATATTTCATCATAAAATTAGCAATAACACACTGCTTTGGAGTCAAAGAGAACATCTTAGATTTTCTTTTGTTTGCAAATTGCAGCGTTGGTAATCTTGTGTGACAAACCTGCTTAACAGATAATACTGGCATTAATTATATCTTTTAATTACAAAGTAGACGAGTTTGCTGATTCAACTGCGAAGATACGGTAAATCTGAAATTACCCTAATAGTGTTTTAATCCCAGAATGCATTCTCAAATTACCACAACGAAACGTGAGCAACAAAAGCCCATACTGGCGAAATAAATAATAAGTGTGAATATTAAGTGCTGATATAAAGAAACGTACTGTACGGCAGGCCACAGCGATGAAGGGGCTCCTCATGGCAGTGGTTATAGACACCATGTGATCGATAACTCCCTCGTCGTCAGGGTTTGTGACGTTGGCGATGTTGAAGACGCTTCTCACTGTGTCTGAGATCCGTTTCAGACAGCTGCGTGGCTCCAGGGCTTTGGCCACTTGGGGGGCCAGAGGGGGCCACTCCAGACTGGAATACAAGGTATTATTGAGAAGATATAGGGTTTTTATATATATATATAATTATTTATATATATCTTTGAAGCAAAAACATACTTTTATGAACTTTGTACTGAACCTAACAACAATAATTAAGTGTAACGGAAAGTCTAATAAGAAAAACATGTCAAAGGTCACCTGTATGTGTCTTTATACTGCAGTGGACATGACCTCTCCATCAGGCGTGTTATCACCCAGGCCGTCTCATATCGACCAGTGAACAGAGCCCATTCTCTGGCAGTGAGATTTCGCCCAAAGTCTTTAGCATCAAGAGAAGCTCCTAAATAACAAAAGGTTTGTCATTTTAAAAGTTTTATTTTCACTTTTTTTACGTTTTTATTTAATAGTTTGGTACATTTCTAGTTACCTGCCAACATGAGTGCGCGTACACAGTCGAGCCTGCCCTGCATAGCTGCCTTCATGAGGGCAGTGAAACCGTGGCAGTTCCTCCTCTCAATGTCCAGACCACAGAAGTAATTCAGAAGGTAGTTAGTGATTGTTATGTGACCTAGAAGACACAGCAAAGAAAAATCTTATACACCTGGTTTACTTACACAAATTCACATAAAAGAAATAGTTGTAACTGTACTTGTAAAAGGAACAATAAACCAAAGATTCCTAACAAGTGAGATTTGAGATTTTCTATGGCAAAAAATAATGCTGTTTCTGTCTTACCTGCCTGAGCAGCAGTGATGAGTGCAGTGTTGCCTTCACTGTCCTGCCAGTTTGGGTCCAGATACGTACACTGGGACAAAGCGATGACCACATCCACAAATCCCTGATAACAGGCCACCAGCAGCCCTGTCTGTGCACCAAAGTGTCAGATGAAACCAGGACAGAGGGGAGGACATTTGATCACTCAAATTGCTCAAATATTCACAACTAAAGAATATTTCAGTGTAGTAGTTGTAGCTGAAAACATGCATCGTGGTAAAATGGCAGGTCTAACGATGCACTATTCAAAGCCACCTGCTTGCCTAGACTGTTCCACAGTATGGCATTAAACTCATCTGTGTTGCATTTCTTGAAATAACGGTGTTTTTACTGCTTTAAAATGCATTGAAAACCATGTATTCTTACTGTGAGTGGGCGTGCTTCACTCTGGACATAGACAGGTTTAATGCTATACTGTGGAACATTCTAGACAAAGACAAAGAAATACCATCTTCATTGAGACTGAAACAGACTGCAACCCCTCCCTTAGAAAAGTTGCATAGTCCAATTTTATTTAAATTTTTTTAGTTAGCAAAATAGATAAATAAAATGTGTGTTGGTGGGAGGATGAAAATAGCCTTGGCAGTTTAAAACGCTAGAAAGACAATTACAATACAACCACAAGCCATTGTGCGTTCGGCCCTATGTAGCCTAGTTACATTTTTTCTATAGCTTCATGAGTTTTGACTAATGTAAATGTTGACTCAAAATGTATTCATGTCTGTGTAATCGCTCCATAATTTTGGTTGTAGTATAGGAATGATTCAATATCTGAATAAAACAAACTAACTATACAGTTCATCCTGTATGTAACATTCAGTACTGGAAGAGTACAGCCACAATCATATACAGTAAACAATGACCTCGATAAGATATTTTTATTCGACATTTGTCCATCCTGAAAACTAGCACTACTCAATAGCAGAGTTTTCACACAGTTTTCACTTTTGTACATTACTTTTAGAAATGAATATAGAAAATATATATATTTGTGGTAGAGCTACACTTTGGTTTCCATGGAGAGGACAACTCTAAGAAATAAGAATGTCCATGAATAAATGTTTTTGCTGTTTTCAGACAAAACAAATGTTTGGCTCTGTACTTCCTCCTGTCTGATGCTGTGTGCCAGTCTTATGGGACGCTGTGTCCTCAGACGGGACAGGTACTCTTTCATGTCTGTGGGGACGGGTGCGTAAATGTTAGTCTGGAAAACTGCTGTAAAAGTCAGGCATTTTCCGGAAGGTGAGACGTGTGGTGGCCAAAACAAACAACTTTACCTCTGGGAAGAGCCAAGAGTTCCAACATTGAAACAAAATATGCTCCTAAAATATAAATTATACAAAATAAATATTATGTTATTACCTAGTAGATACAAAGTTTTTTGTTAGTGCAGTGTTGGGAAAAGGTTTTCTCAAGCTCTAAATAATTAAAAGGCAGCCTTGTTGTAGCTCCTGCTGTGATTCTTAATTAAAGTCAAGTGCTGGAAAAGTCAACGTGTCAAATATAAGTCAACATCTAAAGCGTCAATAAATAGTAATATTATGGCAATATTAACCTTTAGCAGCACATGGATTAAATTGTGTGTTACATATGCAGTATATTTATAGGATCATTGTTGTATATTTTATCTATTTATCTTTTTTGTTGTAGTTATTATTAATCCTATCAATTTGACCAACTGAAGGACACAGAAATATCCACAATATTGAAATTGATCAAGCTATTTATCAGGATATTGTCAATGTATTGCAATTTTTGTGATGCAGCAAGAACTTTGATGACCATTTCCTCCAACTTCTTGCAAAAACTACAGAATTCATATCAGCCACCACAAAGCCAAATTTACAGTATTCCCAGCAGCCTTTGCAGCTCTGCAGACCAGCGCTGCCTGTCTCTGAGATGAATGGAGCTGAGCAAGTCATTCTGTCAGACCAAACATGGAGGATGGTTCCCATATACCGGTAACTGCAAGTGTATAGGTGTGTTTACTGGAAAAGTTCACCAAGAAATACTGTACCTGCACAGACCAAGAAAGCAGTAATTGACTGTCTGCCCAACCCACATCTACTTTCACTGTACATTCTTGGCTTGGCTTAGTCGAGTTGTGATGCGTTTGTTCTTGCCCTGGAGCTCGTCTAGTGCAATCTCAGCCGTCAGACAATGCTGGACTGTATTGTTCTTCCTTGTTTAACACTTTACAGTAATTGGAGATTGAGGACAAAGAAAAAATACAGCAAAAACTGTTACCCAATTAGAAGTAAATGTTGTCAACTGAACAAAATTCAGCAAATACATGATGAATATTATTAGTATTTTTTTCATTCAACAGTTTAGACTTAGACAAACCTTTTTGATCCACAAGAGAAATTACTAGCTCTCATAAAATACTACTATTATATCTCTGTTGCTAGGGAGCCTAAAATTCTCAATCCTTTGATTGACTTTGAAAATGTCTAATGTTAAGAGATTTTAAAGGCATGATGGAGAATAACATGCTATGTAGTTGCTTATATCCATGACACAATATTTGTTAGTCCAAAAAACATATTTACTTTGAATCCTAAAATTGTTAAATTGCTGTAAATTAAAGTTGCACTATGTAACTGTTTTCTGGGCCACCATCCCCTTGTCTCTACTGAGATGTTTTTGCTTTGCCTGGAATGTTCCACAATATGGCAGTAAACTTCAGGTGACGCCACCAGGCCAAATTACAGGTCAGATATGTGGAAAAGTGACCTCGCTCATGGCAAGAATGCATGTTTGTTCTGAGACTTTTAAAAAACAGACATTTGTCTTCAACACAATAAAAACACATGGAACTGAATAAATATATGCTATATAAAGTAAATGCCATACTGTGTAACATTACAGAAAAAAAACCATAACATCTCCATGGACATAAGCAGGTGGCGGACACCCCACATAAACGCTGCATATAGCGTATCTTAAATTATGTGTTATGAGCACTAGATAACTGATTAGCCTCCAAACTTTTACCCTTTTAGTCTTTTTTTTTGTTTTGTTTAAGTCTAAGGGAAAAATGTATATGAATTTTATTTCTGGAACCCCACTATATATTACTAATACAGCTACTGCAACTAACCTAACGTAACATATAGGGACTTACAGAAGAAGAAGGTCTTGGAGCTACCCAACAATTTACCAAAAATAACAGGCTACATGGTCCAGAAAATGTGACCCTTTCGATGAGCTACTCAGGGGTACTGAGGGTAAATACAACTCAACAAGTCTGCAGTAATCAGGGCTGCCTCTTCAGAGCGACAAGTGTTTATGTGGTCATTTCTAACAACTGGGCACAACCTTTGAAGATGTAGGGCAGACGTGCAAACCCAATTACAATAATGGGAGATTACAAAAGGAAAGGTCACTTTTTGTTCCCTTGTCCCTATTTGACTGAGATGTGTGCCATCATATTCAAAACTGTCTTTTTATAAAGTACTGGAATATGTTTTGTTCTGACGATGTTTTTGTTAACATAGTGTCCCATATCTTTTAGGATTTCTGCTTGACAGCGCTCCTAGCTTCTCATTGAGGATCATCTATCACTATACACAGCACCCCTTACACAAAATAATATTCTCTGTATTGTATTGTAAGTCTACCCTCAGGCAATGTCACACATCTGCTTATATAATGGCTCTGAAGTTTGAATTTGATTTATGCAGGAACTAGTCTTGATCTTGCTGCCACCTGGAATGTACTTGGCTTTTTCACCAGACCTTGACCCAGACTTTATTGGGTTGGATTAGGGCTAAATGTGAAAGTATGATTAAGTCAACACAAAAGTACAAATTTAACCAAATAATAAGACTAGGGCATTTATTTATTTATTATTATTATTATTATTATTATTATTATTATTATTATTATTATTATTATTATTATTATTATTATATCCTATTATTATGGAAAACTGCTTTTGTTTACCCTTTGCATAAAGGACGCTAGAATTTTCTTTTTTATAATTTCCGTCCAATATCAAAACTATCCTGTCTAGCAAAACTCTTGGAGAAGCTAATAAGTAACCAGATGCGTGATTTCAAATTTTCACCAAAGTTATATACGATATTGCTATTGCACTGGACACTCATGAAGAATGTGCTTCTGTTTTTGTTGTTTTGTCAAAGGCCTTTGATTCGGGAGTTTGTTTGAATACTATTGGGTTTGATACAAATGCAAAAAAGTGGTTTACACATTACCTCACAAATAGAGCTCAAGCTGTTTCTGCTGATGGCTTTCAATCGGAATGTTCTTATCTTAACAAAGGAGTTCCTCAAGGGTCTGTCCTTGGACCATTTATTTTTACAATTTATATTAACTCAATTGGACATAATCTAAAACACAGAAGCATCCAATAGTATGCAGATTATGTCATTCTATGTGCTAGGGCACCTTCTGCTGCACAAGTGATTTAAAATATTCTAGTTTTTTCACTCAACAAAACTGTCTTGATTCAAAATTTGTAATGAATTCAAATAAAACAAAAAGGCCCTATAGTGACTAAAACAAGTGTATTTATTCTTTTGCTCTCTATGGTAATATGACTGAACAAGTACCCTACTACAATCTTATGCATTCCTCTTAATTGTAGAAAACAGTTAATTCAGGCTACATTTAGCTCAGTTCTGGATTATGGTGATATTATATATATGCAACAGTCTTAAAACCTCTGAACTCAGTAATCATTCAGCATTAAGGTTCATTACAGAAGAAGGATACCGAACTCACCACTGTGAATTATATTCTAAACTAGAATGGTAATCATTGGATGCGAGAAGAGAACAGCACTTCCTTTTGTTTGTTTATAAGACTACTTACATTGGCATTTTGGCTAATTATTTATCAAGTTTGCTGAACATCAGATCAGTTATTCATCCATTGAGATCTCAGGACATTTTTAACCCCTTATGCTTAGGGCCTATTTTTCAAAAAAAAATGCCTGGAAAAATGAGCCCGACTGGTTTACTCTAATCATAAGCAGAAACAAGCTCTGCACAGAGGAAATCAGATTTTAAATCTCGCCTAGATTTTCTTTGTTAAATATATGAAGCAGTAAAGCTGGTGTCTGGAGGTGAGGACTGATTGACACTAGTTTTAGCATTTATTGGGTTTTGACCATTCTCCTTTAAAAGCTGAAGGTAAAGTCACTAAAAATGAGTTTTAGGTGCTCTACATGCTGCCGTTAGGTCAGCTGATACGCAGCGAGAATGTGTCCTGTCACAATTATGCAGACGACACTCAGATCTATGTTTCACTGACGGCAGGTGAATATGGACCAGTGGATTTACTCTGTCACTGCATCCAACAGATCAGTGTGTGGATGCAAAACAACTTCTCCAGCTGAACTCAGACAAGACTGAAATCATCGTCTTTGGCCCACAGAAACAAAGAGAAAGTGTTAACAGTCACCTCCAGAGTCTTTATGTATTTTGTGATTTCTGTCATGTCTTTGTGATTTTTTTGGTGATTTTTTCCTGTTGTGTGAAGCACTTTGAATTGCCTTGTGTACAAATTGTGCTCTACAAATAAACTTGCCTTGCCTTGCCTTACTTGTAATAAAGCAAAAAAGTCCAGGAGGAATCCATATAAAAGTCCTATTTATTTTTCTTTTTTTTTTTAGGGTAATTTTTTACTTGTGGGTTTGGAGTACAAACTGACCCTGATGCTTCCCAAAATGATTGATTTGACTGGAAATAAGAGGGTTACAGCTTTAGTTTTATGTACAGCATATTGAGAGTAGAATAACTAAAGAAAAAGTCCAATAGCCGCATAGTCAACACAGAATTAGGAAAAAAAGGCTTTCAGCTATTTTACTCCTTGTCAGTTTGTTTGTTTGTTTGTTTGTTTGCTTGCAAATGAGAGATTGCTCTCAAGGACCCTCCCTGTATAAATAAAGGTTATCTCTCTCGTCCGCCTGTCCATCCGAGGGAGTCGGATCTCTCCTTCACTGTGGAACTCCTACAGGTTTCTACTTTTTCCCAAAGAGGTTTGGTAGTTTTTTCTGGCCGAGAAGGAGGGTCTAAGGACAGGGGGGCTTGGGACATCTGTCTAAGGCAGGGGTGGACAGTTATTTTTTCCTCAGAGGACCATATTGGAATCCAGGCGCGTGGCGGAGGGCTGGCCCGCAATCATTATGAGCACTTTTCCGTAAAATACTGGCTAATGTATTATTCATTCATTTCATGTCATCTTTATTAAGGACACAAGTGCAGACACATGTTACAAGACAGTTCAAAATAAAAGACCCTAAGTGTAAAACACATATGATCCCAGGGGGGAGGGCCGGATTAAAACAGGCCGAGGGCCAGATCCGACCCCTGGGGCCACAAATGCCCAGGTGTGGTCTAAGGACACAGGATGCTGGGACATTTCCAAGTCCCTATGAACATTGTTTTTTTGTTTTTTTTTCACTGTAGCCCCTCGAGGCAAATACTGTTGTGATTTTGGGCGTTACAAAAATAAATTGAATTGAATAATAATAATAATAATAATAATAATAATAATAATAATAATAATAATAATAATAATAATAATAATAATAATAATAATAATAATAATAATAATAATAATAATAATAATAATAATAATAATAATAATAATAATAAAATTATTATTATATTTTACTGTATTACATTTTGTTACAGGGGAGAAGAAAAAAAGATGTGAGACTGATGTCTTTAATGGAATAAATGTCACAATTATACAACAAATCAGTCTTGAACTCAAATTCAGTTTTTGCAAGTGACAATTGCTATTTTGACAATGTTAACAAAAATATTTATTATGTGCACATTCTTATGAAAAACATGTCTTGCCCTATATGCTTACTTAACATTACCTCTATGTTTATGAATGAACAAAATTTGACCGGCTCCAAATGCTGACATTGAGGATGGATATACTAGTAACTAGTTTATATGTCAAACTCTCTTAGTATGAAACAATATACCAAAACATAACGATAACAAGACCACCTTTGCCTGTTATAGGAGATTTCCAGCCTGTACTGTAGACTGCATATTGCACTGTGGACTGTATATTGTACTGTAGACTGTACAGTATATTGTACTGCCAGCACATCCACATAACCTAATAAATAGACATCCACTCACACACATTACATGTAATCTGAAGTCTATCCACACCTAAGAATAGAAAGGCTTACAGTCAGAGATTAGTAACTGTGTAGCTTTAGTTAATGTGGGAGTGGTACATATAATTAGTCACATGTCTTTAGCCTATAGAAGCACAATATTGATTAACTTGAAAGCATTGTACAACATAAGCTTGAATCTTTAAGATCAAATTGAACATGGATGTAAACATATTGTCTCGCCTGCAGACTCTTTATAGTCTGCGGGTTCTGAGACAATGCTATTAAAGTAAAGGATTTATTCTTGAGGTCAGCATTAACTAATTTAACCCAGAGAAGAAAGAAGTCTGACTATAGTGTTACAATTACATATGGTTAAGCTACAATGGGTGCAACTCAGTGATGGACAGCACTTTTTCTTTTCCTCTTTGCCTTACCATTTTGAATGAAATGTTGGTAATTTCTTCTGATTTCAGCAACAATTTGGACAGAACATTTATTATTTTACTGTGTTTTCTTTTCATGGACACTATTTGTCCTTATGGAAAATTGGATCACACTTTTTGCTTTATAATCAGATTATGCATACTCGGGATATGTAATGTACATTTACATGGCCAGTAAACTAGAACATAATCAGATTAATTAGATCATGTTGCATGTGGACATGTGCCAGTCAACCAATAGATTTTTAGAGTAACTGTTGTATTTGGAAGACAAAAAATTAAAATAACTCTTTCAATCGTTAACATTTTCTCTTTCATTGTTGTCTTTCTAACATTAGCTTGCTCTTCACTGCATAATTTTCCTTGCCAAAACCTGCACAGGTGTGAACAATTAGAACTAAATCAGATTCCTCACGTCAGATAACTGATAACGTGACATTTCAATCATCTGATAACTCCAGAAATTAGATCATGATTAAACATTGGGTGTGCATGTAAACATTGCCATTGTCCAAACCCTAATCTATATTTTGTTGTTTAGGTTTAAACCTAGGTTGTTTGAGGTTTTCTTCAATTATAGCTAACTGTAAATACACTCTAAAAAGAAAACACATAACCATAAAAAATCCCCACTTATGATAATATTTACACAGCTGTAGACCACAATAACTCATTAATAGTCACCATAAAATGACTAGTTCATGCTTAAGCTTGCAGCAGTTCAAATCTCTCCATTTCTCTCTCTCTCTGTCTTTTTCATAGGCTGACTAGTCCCATGTTGCCGTCAATAGCCTCCCTGTTAAGTCTCTGTCAGCAGCTCCACAGTCACATGGCTGTATCAAATCAGATGTGTATGACTGTCGCTTTGATTTTTCCACTCATCTGTGTTTGCTGGCAGCGTCATTCCATCCTGACTATGTTCTGCGAGGCCAAATGTATCCCACAAAAGTCCGGCTTAGCCTGAGGCCTGATTTCTCTATTGGTCTGTTGGGCTGGGTGACACTGTGATTATGTTGGGGGTTTTCTGGGCAGCCATGATTTAACTGCACTTGAGAGGCCCTGTTGTGTCACCCAAACTAACCCCTCTTGGATCTTGTGTTTTTCACCTCATTATTTGACTTTCTGTGCATTTATTTACAAAAATACATTTACAAAGTTGTTCATGGATATATTCTTTCAGCCATTGTTTGTTTACTTTGGGCACAAGGAATAGTACTTTATTGTGGCACGTTAAATGGGATAAAGTACTTATTAAAAGACTCCTTAAAACCATATTTAATAACTACATTAACAAATGCTCTATTACAAAACTTTAAAATATGATTTAATACATTTATTTTGAAACGCTTTAATAAAAAAATATTTAAAACATTTTTTGATAAACTTATAAACAACACTTTTATGGAAAGTGAAGAGTTTAAAAAGACTGTTAAATGAAATATTTTTTTATTAAATCGTTATTAAAATAAAGTTCATTAAACAGATTTGTAAAAAACATATCTTTAATCATTTACAGATCTTTAAGAAAACCTTCTGCAATGTATATTAACGTCTGCAATTAACCTCTGATTAGCTTCTGATTGGTTAGAGCTCCTTACTAGTCCACTTTTATTATTTACTGTACTTTAGTGGAGGACCAGGAGGGCCACGGAGCTAAAAGCTAAACTGAGAAGCTAATTGGAGAGGCTCATCAGAGAAGATAATACAGTTTGCAAAAGGTTTTCCTAAAAGGATTTGTAATTGCATTAAGTAATTGTTTAACTAATTCTGCTCTAAAAACTAATTTACTTAATGTATTTGTTAAAGGATTTATTAAATTCACAGTCATTTAATTAAAGGTTCACTCCATATACTGTTGCACTCATGATCCTCCATATTTTATACTATATATAATTCATAATTAAGTTAGGCTAATGTATGGAATATAAAAGCGCTGTGTTGGGACGTCGTTAGTTGTAGAGTCTGGTGAGTATAAAGAGATAGTATTACTTTCTTTTTTACTTTACATTTCTTGGATGCTTCATAGATGACATGTCCATGCCTGTATCGCTGACTACCATAGTCCACACACTCACAAATGTAGATTCATTTGAGCATGTGTTCCCACTAAATGATCAACGTACTCTGTGATGTTCCTCTTGTGATGTTCAACCCTGAGGTCACACAACGAAGTGAAACCACATGAACACTTCCTGGATGGACAGCTAATTGACAACATGCATGTGGTAAATGGTGACCTTTGAACTGTCCCGGGGCTGCAACTATGGGGGTTTTTGTGTTTCTGTCCCAAAATTGAATAATGAACTCTGCCATTCCAATGATGTCACCGCACTGTTACTTCCTATGACCTCATCACTGATTACAAACGATACA